>JAILXH010022023.1:9535-26763 GCA_023558415.1 Piaractus mesopotamicus | reverse complement strand
CAGAATGAGTGCATATTTACCAAAAAAAAAAAAAAAAAACAAAGCTGATAAGATATAACATTATGTATCTTGTCTTTGTATGAGCTACTTTTGGTGAGTGCAAAGTTAAGAAGTCAGGAAGTCCCATCAAATTTACTGTTTGTCATACAGAACTATCAGGGTTGTTATGGATGCAGATCTAAAGTTTCAGAATCCCATTATGAATGTCACTAAAGCAGCATTTGATCATTTAAAGAGCCTCTCAAAAGTCAGATGTTTCTTCTCTGAGTCTGATGCTGAAAAGCTGCTCCATTAAAAATCATCTCCAGCAGATCAGATTACTGTAATGCTCCCTGTGCTGGACTCTCGCAAAAGTCAATATTAAAATTATATTAAAATGATCAAAAACACAGCTGCTTACAGGAACTAGAAAAGATGACTACATTGTTCCGATTCTGAGGTCTCTCCACTGCCTCCCTGTCCAGCTCAGAATAGAGTATTAAGTGCTTTTACTTGTTTACAAAGCTTTGAGTGGTTTTGCTCCTGAATGGATTCAGTACACTTTGTATAAACCAAACAGTTCATCAGACACTGGCACTCAGCTCATCAGACACTGGCACTGTAGTCACAATGTATTCGTAAGCATGACTCTTACATAGTGCCCTGCAGAAGTATTCAACCTCATGTCAACTTTTTTCTCCTCTGTTTTCTCAGCCGCAATGTCTCCTCCTGTATTGGTGAAGCAGTTGTTATTGTGTGTTTATAAATGGTCCCTTGAATATAACAGTTCTTTTGCTGAGATGTCATTTTTTACAGTGTACCCCAGTAAGCGCTGGACGCTGATTCATGCCACCCAGACACTGCCAAGATAGGGCCGGCCTTCAAAACTGAGTATAAGAGCAAGAAGGGGATTCTGTGAGGGAAACTACAGAGCCAACAATCACTCTGAAGGAGCTTCAGAGGTCAGTGGCTGAGACTGGAGTGAAGGTGCATCAGTCTACAATATTAACAGATATATGGCTGGACTGAATGGGGGTGGGTAGCAAGAAAGAAGCCATCACTGATGAAACAAACACATCAAAGCAAAAATGTGAGATAAGGTTTTGTGGTGACATGAGACAAAAATTTAAGTTTCTGGCCAAAAATCAGCTCCCACATGATTCCATCCTTTCCCACAGAAAATCTGAATTATTTGTCCCGCTCCCACCCTTGATGCAGCTCCATCAAGGCAAACTGGCATCCAGTATTCGACACAGTGTACTTACAAACAAATTATTCTCTGCTGGAATAACAGGGCAGTCATCTCTCTAATTCGTGCTTTGTCCCGCTACCTCCTGCGGTGGGCTGGTTACCCACTTGCTCATTAACACTAAAAAGTCCCGTGTTGCAAGATATTGTGGTGGGTTCTGCAGGTCCAGTGGGAATTCGAGCGAGTGCAGACCTCTAGTGACACCAACCAAACACTGCTCATTTCTCAACAAACACCAGCCCAGCAGTGAAGTATGGTGGTGGCAGCATCATGCTGTGTCAGTACAGGAGTGGTTCAACCACAGAAAGGTGAATGTTCTATAAAGTTTAAGTCAAAGTTCAGATCTCACTCCAATCAAGAATCTGTAGCACTGTTTGACAATTGCAGTCCACAAGTGTCATCCAACCAACCTGAACTTTTAATGTCAGTTTGTCATTTGCAACATTGAAATAGTATCAAATATAACTGAATATGGCACAATGTGCTGCACAGCCTGTATAATGTGCCTCAGCAATAAAGGGAAAGTGGTGTGGTGTGAAACGCTCTGTTCTAGAGAAACCCACAGTCAGAATTGTTCACAGTGATGGGAACCAGACATCCACCTCTAAAAGCTCCCTCACAGACAGTTATTGCATTAATACACTGCATACACTGCCTGATGTCTGAGACATTGTTTTATGATAGTTTTGAGCACTTAAACTCCATTCATGGTGGAGGGATACAAGCAGGGCACTGTGAGGCAAAATAGTCCCCAAAGAAAACTTATTATTTCTGATTTTCCACTATTTTCCCATCATCAACATTCCATATAAAACTCAGAAGACACGTGTAGGTTCACTGGTGGTTTTTGAATAGTAAATAAAATGGATAAATGCTGTTTGAAAATGACGGTTCACAAATGCCACCTGACCTGTATGGTCTGTATGGAGGAACAGGTGAAAATCTCTCCCAAACAGTGTGCAGAGCTGGTAGAAACTCAGGAGATTCTACCAAGTATTGGCCTGTAGCGCTGTGATGAAAACTTACCACAGTTATGTGATGCCTACCTTAGGGTTGAGCTCATTACCATCATCACCAAAATTTTTTTCACTGGAGAAAGTTACAGGAGTGTGTATGTGTGTGCTATGAAATATAAACACAATAATCATTGTTTAGTTATCATTGACTGTCATCCATCCTGTGTTCAAGAGCTTCTGGACAAACAAAACTTTTCAGTTGCTGGTCACTTCAGCTTCAAGCGAGGGGGTGGGACAGTCTATTAAACATATGGGGGATTTCTTTTGTTCGTGTCTGATAATTATTAATTATTTGTAGGCTTGAATACTCGTGATATCTACAGATAACATTCGACGTGCATTTCAGTCTTGGTTACGATGATTAACTTCCATCACTTTTAAGGTAAAGACAAAACAGAATTTATTAGTCTTTGGGATAACAGTGCAACATTTAACTTCAAAGAGTATCAAATAAACAGGATAACCAATGCACCATTATACTAATATTTTCTCCAATACCATAAGCAAGGGATAACACCACTAAAAATCAAATAAAACCTCTCAAGCATTAGTTAATTCTTTGGGATAACAGTGCCAGCATTTAAGCCCAAGACAGTTAAACTGATTATAAATAACGTTTTCCTCAACAGTGTATAGACTGTTGAATTCACCCTTTGGCACAATAACATTTTAAAGAAGATGCAAAGTAAAAGGGAGAAAGAATTGTTATTATTATTATTATTATTAGTAGTAGTAGTAGTAGTAGTATAGGAGTTATATGAACAATGAATAAGAATAATGAATAGTGAATAATGAATAAAGAAACAAAGGAAGCCTGATCACTAGACAGAATTCAGAGTTTCAAAACTGTTAGGAATCATAACTAAAACTCCAGACTTTAAGGGTTAAATGTCGCTGTGTGGTTCAGTGGTCAAGGGGGAAAGCTCAGGGCTTTATTTTGTATTTCCACACAGCTCTGTTGTGACTTCCTGCCCCCATTGAGCAACTGTCCTCGTTTTCATCACCCCTCACTGAGAAATGTCCAGCCAGGCATCCCTCTGTGAGCAAAAATATCAGAATTCAACAATGAGAAATTCAACCAGAGGACTTGCACTGTTACAACATAACCTGACGACTGACAATAGAGTCCTAAACATTGCTAAAAAAATCTATTGGACTTCAGAGATCCAAATATGGTCTCATTTTAGAAATAACGCCGCTGAGATAAACCATTTAAACATGGTTATTGTGACGTTTTTCCCTTTTATGATCCTTTGTGCCCCTTTCCACTTCAGTTCAGGGTTGTTTTTAAGAGCTTTTACTCAGCGTTAAGGTCATATGCCCAAGATTGCTCAAGAAGATTACTCAAGGATGTTATGGCATTAAGTCAAAGTTAACAAAAGCCTCAGACGGAGGGCCTAATATGGCGAGTATTTGGATAATATGCTAAATTTCGTGTTTAAACATGTTCAAAGCAGAAAGCTGGTGGAACTCGCTGGTTCAGTAGGTGGTGAAAGTGAAAAAGCCTGGCTTAGAAGCGAACTACAGAAACTGGACATGCCAAATAGGCCTGCTTTTACTCAGCGGATGCTGACAGAGTGAGCTCAGATGATTACATTAGCTACGCTGAAAAAAAGATGAGCCGAAATACAAGAAATAAACACTGAATATGAGGAGAAAATGAAGGGAAATTATCAGCAAAATCATTTTACTCTACAAGAAATCTTAAAATAAGTTCCAGTCCAGAGATAAACAGCTCTGATAAAAGTTTAAAGGTCTGAAATCACTAAAAAAATTACTTTTTAGATTGGATGACGTGAGATCAGACTCACTACAGCACAAAAATAAAGGAAAATAAATCAGTAATTTAGTGTAAATGACTGAACACTAGTGGAGGAAGATTCTGCTGTTACTGAAACAGGCTGTCTGATGTTGAAACAGATCTAAACCCGTATTTAATTTAAAACTAGTCCTTAATCTCAGAGCAGACTTTTACTGACATCACAACCAACACTGAGATAGAGAGCGAGAGACATTAGACCTCTGAAGAACAAAAAAAAGGCTCGACTCTTCTTCAAGAGTTCTTTAGTAAAGAAAATGGTTCTATAAAATGGTTATATAGCACCTAAAGTGTTCTTCTATTGTTGCGATGTCCAGCCTGTAACAATAGAAGAACCCTTTTTGGTGCTATATAGAACTATTTTCTTTACTAAAGAACTCTTAAAGAACCATCTTTTTTAAGAGTGTACTTTGGGTAGTTTGAACATCAGAGAGAAAAATATTTCTGAATTAAATAAAACTGAACCTGATAACAGAAAGTGAAGAACCTCAGCAGAGGAACAGAGGAACCTGAAGACAAACTGGTTGTGATTCTTAAATCAAGCAGCTGAACTTGAGGTTGTGTCTCTGAATCACGAAAATAGTTTTAGTTACAGAGAGACGGAACAGATTGGTTCGCTATAAAATGTAGCTTGCTTTAACAGTAAATTACTCAGTTTTCAGATTTCCTGACTCACTGAGGCAAAAAAGACACATTGATGATCAATATAAGAAAATAAATTCAAAGATTAAAACTAGACAACAACTTTTAAAACAAGACAACTTATTTCTAGACATTTTGACTTGTTTTAAATGTTTTTAGTAAGTTAAATGATCTTACTGTACTGGCAGATAATTCTACTTGAAGTAAGAAGTATGATCTGCCAATACAGTGCGATCATTTAATTTACTAAAAACACTTAAAATAAGTAAAAAAAAAATCTTATAATAAGCTTAAAACACTCCCAAAATGAGAAATTTTTTTGCAGTATATAACTGAATATGGAGGCAACGTGGCACAATTTGCTGCACAGTCTCAATGTTAAAGGGCAGTGATTTTCCAAAATTCACAATTATTAAATGGTTAAGATGTTAACAGAGTCGTTCAGAGTGGTTTGGTGTGAAAGAAAAGAAAATAAAAGACTCAGAATTGTTCACAGTGGTGGTGATAGGAACCAGATGTCCACCTCTAAAAGCTCCCTCACAGAAAGTAATTACATGAAATGTTTATGAATACACTCCCTGATGTCTGAGACATTGTTTTATGATAGTTTTTAGACGAGTACGGCCTGAAGATCAATCTATGGTGGAGGGATACATAATATGCAGGGTGCTGTGAGGCAAAATAGTCCCCAAAGAAAACTTATTATTTCAGATTTTCCACTATTTTCCCTTCATCAAAATTCCATATAAAACTCAGAAGACACATGTAGGTTTACTGGTGGTTTTGGATAGTAAATAAAATGTCTGTATTTGTGTATAGTCATGGCGACCCCTGGTTTCTATCAACACCACTGTAAAGACATCTGAACCATTTCACACCAAACCACTCTGAATCACTCTAAACTCTAAATTAAATCAATGTTTACATCTCCAACACTCAATTGTTAAATCGTTATCGGGATACGATTATGTGCCGGTTGTGCTTTTGATTGCCTCTTGAAGATATGTTGCAGTTTCTATGAAAACTGATCATTTGTCCTACACAGAGATGGATGAAATAAGACATAACATGTTTAATAAGACATTTTACTTAATCACAGTTACATTTAACAGTGGAATTATAAAGGACCTTTATTGTGCTTTGGAGTTCCTGCATGAACGTGAGTGAAGATATTGGGCTTGTTCGAGATGAACTGCACCTCAACAGAAGGAGGAGCTGAGAAGGGCACCACCAAGCCAGGCAGTTTTACCGGCAGTACCCCATGTGAGCCAGGAGCTCCCACTGCCATTCACATATCAGATATAAAATTTCTTTAAGAATATAAACAGTTCAATTCATTTGCATTGAAGTCCCTGTAGTTACTGAATAATAATCCTTAGTGTGTAATAAGCCTGAGATTCGAACCAGAGACAAACCAACACAACAAGAAATGGGTGTTGGGGATAATGAGGGGGCGGAGCCAGAATGTTCTGAGGAGATCCAGGAGGAAGGTCATCTACAGCGTCACAAGTGCTGCACATTTGCTTTGTCCTAATTTACAAAACACCCAAAAATAATCAGCTCTTTAATGTGAATCAGCTACCAACGTTCATCTAAAAGAGACACTCGTTCATGAACAACACATCAGTATTGGACTGATGGTCCCGTGTTGAATCTTTGCAGCTTTTGCTGCAATTTTATCATCATAGCGGAACAGATAAACACTCAGGCCATGTTCACATTGATGGCCCAAATCCCATTCTTGGTATGTCCTGATTGTGTCCAGATTGATTTTGATGTCCTGGACAGCAAAAAAAAAAAAAAACACAATATCTGATTTTTTGTGGTTTGAAATGCGACTTCAATCAGATTTTCACAGATGCATCTCAGTCTAGACACTCAAATCGGATTTCAAAGTGTCTTGTGCATAACTTGCAACACAACAAACAACAATGATGTCAAATCCAGCGTGATGAAGTGCTGGGATTCAAGACGAGCTCCACAGATTTATGATAAATCTGGAGTGTGGAGGGCGAGATGATGCTCCTCCATCTTTCCTGTATCTGCGTTTGAAATCCACGACACCAGCGTAGCTACAGTTACTGATGCCTACGTCCTTACCACGGCAACCCATTAAAATAGACTGGTGATGCCTTGACACACAAATCAGATCTGACCACTTGCAGATAACAGAGCGGGCAGTTCTAACTGTTATTCATATTGATGATAAGCATCTCTGTTTCACATTTTTCTGTTTTCATGGTGGTGAATGTGAATGAACAAATTCCGGCATGTGTAATTTGACTGCAGGGTAAAACCAGCTGACCCAGATCAAAAAGTTTACACAATATTACAGAAACTCAAACTCTGGTTTGGACTTTATCGCTTCAGCAAACGAATTATGAAAACAGCCTGATGTTAGTTAGTGAAGTCAAGTGAGTCAAACAAACACTGATACTTCATGAACAGGTTTATAGATATAGGCTGTTAATCAGTTAGTGGTTTAGTTGCATTTTGTACCATTATTTTTGAAACAATAATTTTGCCACACCTATTTTGGAGGTGTAACTCCAGCACTGATTTGTCACGTTACAGAATACCTCGCCATCTATGCAGATGGTGGATCCGGAGGCTTTACAGAAAGCTCTGGCTGAGCAAGGCCACTTGTTGGGCCGACATCAGCAAGTGTTAACTAGGGTTACACATTCTCTCCAGCCGTTGGCTCATCAGCAGTCCGAGCAATAAGCCCAACTGGTGCAGGTAGTGGCGAGTGTGAAGGGGCTCACCAGTCAACTTCAGAACCTGAGCACTGTTGAACCGGAAGCACTGAAACGCTGAACTCTTTGTTTCCTGTGAGTAGGCCAGATAAATTTAATGGAAAACCCGATAAGTTTAGTGGGTTTTTGCTTCAGTGTTCCATCTTTTTTGATAACTCCCCGGTAAGCTCTGATCAGGCTAACATTTCGTTTGTAGTTTCTCATTTAGCAGACAGAATGGGTCACGGGCAGCTGGTCTCACATACATAATCTCTCGTACACCCAGTTTGTGAAAGAATTCAGAACATTTTTCAATCATTCCCATGAAGGAAAGATCAGTGGTGAACTATTTTCTAAACTATGTCATGGTAATCGCTCAGTAGTGGATTATGCCTTAGAATTTCGCACACTGGCAGCTAGTAGTAGGTGGAATGAGGCAGCCCTTCTGGTTATTTTTTGTCAAGGACTGTATCCTGAAATCGTGACCGAACTAGCATGCAAAGATGACCACTTAACACTAGATCAGCTTATCACCCTCTCCATTCGAATCACCTACTAAACAACCGTGGCAAGCCGAAAGCTCATTGATCCAGAAGGATGATAGTAAGAGTAAAAGCACTCCAAGAACCCGTAGAACATAAGAAAGTTGAAGAAACTATGCAGTGTGACTCATCCAAGGAGGAAAAGTTCCGTCGCTTGAGAGAAAACCTGTGTCTGTATTGTGGCGGTGCTGGTCATCACCTCTGTAAATGCAGAACCCGTCCACTGAAACATATGGCGCCAACCTGTCTGTCTGGAGACCAGCGCCCCTCATAGTGAGTTCCTGTCCCTGCTAGTCATTGAACATTCTGAATTTGAACTCATCTTAGGTTTACCTTGGCTTGAGAAACATAATTCCATGATTTCCTGGTCTGAACATGAGATATAGAAATGGCCTGATTTCTGTCTTAAAACATGCATTACACCTCCTTCAGTTTCGGCCCTATCCACTTCTGTGCAAAGCCCCAATGCTGACATTTCCAATGACATTCCCCCTGAGTACTCCGACCTCAAAGAGGTTTTCAATAAAGGAAACGCCACTAAATTGCCCCCACATCGTCCCTGTGACTATACCATTGACCATGTAGATCACCAAGTTCTTCCCAAATCCCAAGTTTACCCGTTAACTGAAGAAGAAAGAGCCAGCGACACTTATGTTCTGGAGGCCCTTGATCAGGGGTTTATCCAGCCTTCCACTTTCCCAGTAGCTTCAGGATTTTTCTTTGTGAAGAAAAAAGATGGAGGCCTTTGTCCCTGTATTGCTTACAGAGGTCTGAATCAAATTACGAAAACTTACCCCTATCCTCTTCCCCTTGTGTCTGTAGCTTTAGAACAGTTGAAGGGAGCCCAGTATTTCACCAAACTCGATCTTAGAAGTACATCTAACTTGATAAGATTAAAGAAGGTGATGAAAGGAAAACCGCCTTTGTGACCACTAGAGGGCACTATGAGTACTTCACTTTTGGTCTCTCTAACGCCCCCTCGGTCTTCCAGGCCTTCATATCTGACGTGCTTAGAGACAACAAGTTAACTTGGACTGTACAGGCTGAGAATGCTTTTCAGACTTTGAAAAAAACATTTACCACTGTCCCTATACTTAGCTTTTTATTCTCACAAGTTAACCCTAACAGAAAGAAATTATGGTATAGGCGGTCATGAATTGTTAGCCGTAAAGCTGGTATTGAAGGAATGGCGAGATTGGTTAGAGGGAGCTAACCATCCTTTCGTAGCCTAACTGACCATAACAACTTATCGTATCTTCGTAACGCTAAACACATGACTGCACGCTAAGCCAGATGGTCATTGTGCTTTTCCCAGTTCAATTTCAGTATATCTTATTGCCCCGCTTCCAGAAATACTAAAGCAAACGCATGAAGAATGAAGAGTTTCCGGCGTGATGAGACCATTGGTCAGTTTCACACAGAATGTAGATGGACATACAAATCCTCCAGTTTCACATGGTGAGAGGCAGATGAAGTGTATCTCAGCCCCTCTTCATAGCCTCATAACTCTGAGTCACATATGATCTCGTGTTAAGATGGAGTGGACAGGGCGACTCTACAGATTCAGGAAATGTTTGAACTGTATTTCTGCGTTAGATTATCACAAAGATACACAAACAGATATATTTGATTTGCAGGCGAGTTTGTGGACCACAGAGGGTTAAATGTCAAAACAGGTTGTTTTCTTTTTAAAACTGTTGTTAAAAGGTCATGTTAACAGTCTTTGATTCAAAGGTGATTTAATCATCTCAAAGGCTTTGAGTCACAACTCACAACAAGGGAATAAATTGAGTGTGGCAATTTGCCTTTATTCCCAAGGTAGCATTGTCACTAATAATGGCACAAATATCTGTAATATTATTTTCCTTTAAATCAACCTGATAAGACTTCAATATTGTCAGATATTAAGTGTGTTTACATGCACACCAATAATTCAATCATTATCAGATTTTTGCAGTGATCTGATTATTAAGGGGTCGTGTAAACAACAAAGGTCTATAAATCTGATTAAGAAATCTAATGAAGAGGTTGGATTTGAGCTCAGTGATGGGGTTTCTCAGTGCATGTAAACCCTCACTCTGATTTCTTTCGTTTCTCTCAGTCTGTGCGTGTGTGTAAACAGAGCACGGTTCCGGAAACAGCAAGCAGCGTTTAACACAGCACCCGCGAGTGTAAACACACTGAACCAGTTACTGTCACAATCTGATTTTCTGCAGTTATCAGATTATTAAATGCATGTAAACACACTCAGTGTTAAACTAAAAAAGATCTGGATTAAATCTGGATTAAAACACTGGGGACTCTAGCAGTCCCCTTTTACCAGAAAGTGAACATCATATGGCTGCAGGACTGTGAGCAGGTTTTCTGACTCAGAGGGATTTACAGTTTTGTAGACTGAGTCTTTTAATGTTGTTTCCTGCATGTCTGAGTTTTCCTCACTTCCTTGTTCTGGGTGTCATGCGACCTCGTGCTGTTTTCATGTTTCAGAGTTCTGCAGTACCGGGAACCTTTTGCTTGGAGTGCTGCAGGTTGCGTAACACACCATTCTGAAACATGGTCAACTGAAGAGTGTCATTGTTAAATTTGCTATCTGATGTATGGTTTTACATAGCAGCTGTTAAAAAATATTTTTTCCTATAGAAATGAATGCCTGTGAGGCCAAAAGTTTGTGCACCCCTCTTATGTCACCATGATACAAAAACTAACAACATCTTAGCAACAATGTGGAATACAATAGCAACCACCAAGCAACACCTCAGGAACCACGTGGGTTACCATAGCACCCACCTACCAACACACTAGCAAGCACTTTGCAAAACCCTAACGACCACCTAAGATGCCATAACAACCACATAACAACTGCTTTAAATCCCTTAGTGACCACCTAATAACACCCTAGCAACTACCTGGAATACCACATACCTTCTACTTAGTACCTGCTTTAGCATTCACCTACCAACACCCTAGCAACCACCTTGGATACCTTAGCAACTGCTTAACAACACCCTAGCAATTGCCTGAGAAGTTAGTGACTATTACAACACACTAGCAACCACTTGCAAAACCGTAGCAACCACTTAGCAACAATCGGAATACTACAGAAATTATTTATCAACACCCTAGCAATTTCTCAATTGCTTAAGCTGTTCAGTCACTCTAGATTTTCTTCAGGAAATGCACTTCTCTAGTTGTTATTATTATGAGCAGAAGTGACTGTGTTATTTTGCTAAAGGTCATCAATTTATTTATTTACTCACTTTGAGTGTAAAAATGTTATTGACAAAATAACGCTGTGTTCAAATACTTGTTTGTCGATACCTTTTGATCCAGAGTTTCTTCTGAAATGAAGAGTGTTAATGGTGAGTTTGTGCTGCAGTAACAGCCTCTACTCTTATAAGAAGACTCTAGATGTTGGAACATTGCTGTGAGGCTTTGATTGAGCATTAGTGAGGTCAGGTACTGATATTGGATGGTCAGTTCTGGATCACTCCAACTCATCCCAAAGGTATTAGATGGAGCTTCATCACTCCAGAGAACTCAGTTCCACTGCTCCGGGTGCTGAAAAGGTTCTACTGGAGAACTTTTATTCAACTGAGTCAAACCATCTCTGTGGAAAAGAGTAAGATCTCTACAAAATGAAGAACATTTTAACATGAAAAAAAAAATACCAACACACTTCTCCTCAAAATTGAAAATCATAGTGAACCTGAAACTATGAATTATTATACCTTGACTCTCGAAAAAAGAAAAGGAAAAAACAAGGGAAAACAAGGTAAACCTAAATGGTTGCTAATGTGTTGCTAAGCCATTGATATTTTATCCTAAATGGTTGCTAAGGTGTTGCCAGGCCATCGCTATGGTGTCCCAGGTGGTTGCTACAGTTTTAACAGGCCATTGTTATGGCATTCTAGGTGGTTGTTAAGGTGTTGATAGGCCATTATTATTTTATCCTAAATGGTTGTTCATGTGTTGCTAAGCCATTGTGATTATATCCCAGGTGGTTGCTAAGGTGTTGCTAGTCCATTGCTATGTTATCCAAGATGATTGCTAAGGTTTCACTAGGCCGTTGCTATGTTATCTTAAATGGTTGCTAAGGTGTTGCAATGTTGCAAGGCTGTTGCTATGTTATCCTAGATGGTTGCTCAGATGTTGCTAGGACATTTTTTATGCTATGCAAGGTGGATGCTAAGGTGCCATTACTATGTCATCCCAGGTGGTTACTTACATAATTTGTGGAAGTTATATTTGAACTTTCTCAACATTCTGCCGTTTAATGCTTTGGGAAAAAACTGTTTAAGTGAACGTTGTATGGAAACCATACGTGCAATCTGTCCCAAAAAACAAGCGCACATACTGGCTTCTACGATCCTGTAACGTTCTGCAAAAAACTTCAACTCATAATAACGGTATAAAAAAGTTGTCTAATAATAAAACTAACAGTCAAACCAACTTATATATATAGGTATATGGTGTTGTGTATTATAATAAGAGACAGTTCCCCTCTGCTGCAAAAATGATCCTCTACAGATCCATCTATTTGAATGTTCTTTAGGGAAACAAAAGTGTTTTTTCTCTGCCATCACATCTGGCTTGTATGTTTGTGACCTTTACCCTGGACTCATTAGTGAGGCTTCACAAGTCTCTCTGGTGCTGATAATTTCCAGAAATCACTTCAATTTGAAATGTGGCCAGATCATATGAGAGGATACAACACTGCTGAGAATGAGTGCGGTTAGAGATGAAAGGGAAATAAATCCCATTAAAGACCTTCTAAAAGCTCTGATCATCCCAGTATACAGCACACAGAGGACCACAGCATAATGCGGATCTGCATTTCTGATGTGAAATATAATACATTTCTGCACTACATTCAATATTCATCAATATTTCTAGCAAACACAGCCTGAGATCCATTAAGCACGATAATTATATGTCGCTTTACAGAAGAACCAAGGAGAACTACTTTGATTGGCCGATTGCACCACACAGTAAATCACAAATCTCTGGGGCTTTTCGCTTCCATAGAAGAAACGTCTGACTCGAAAGATATCTGATTCACGCTTCCTCTTTCTGAAGTTTTATTGCATCTGCTCATCAGAACGACGCTGATTCACCAGCATGTGGCTTTAATCCAAACGTCAAACAAGGACACAAACATGTTTTAGTGTCATCTCGTTAATTCAGACTTAATACATTTACAGAAGTGCTTAATCTGTTTTCATTTATTAGACAATAAAAACTGCTACATATCAGCCTGTTTTCAGTTTTTGATGCACTGTCCAAAAGTATCTGGACAGTCCTTTTGAGTGAGTTCAGTTACTTTAAGGTCACCCATTGCTGACACAGCTTGTATAATCACCATAGAAAAGCACTGACTAATAGAATGAGACTTTCTGGAGCAGCTACATATGATCCTAAGGTCACCATGTCCAATGCCAAGTGTAGGCTAGAGGGCTATAAGGCCCCCCCAGAATTGGACTGTGGAGCAGTGGAACTGCATTCTGTGGAGAGATGGAGCTCCATCCAATACCTTGTAGCTAAAGAATGAAGGAAAACCTTACTGTACCAGTTAGCATTGTGCTAATTACATCCACCTGTGCCACCAGCTGCTATACAACCCTAAATCAAGACAGATCCACCCCCAATGCTTAACAGCTAGCATGTTGTTCCTTTCATCAAATACTGCTCTTTTTTTCTCCAAACACATCTTTGGTCCTTGAAAATTGACATTTATTTTTAGATCATTTCAATTAGTCCATTAATCCATTGAAATGTTTACATAGTGCAAAAGGCAGCCAGAATTTTCAGTTGATGTAAAAAAACAAAAATGACAGCAGTGATATGTAGAGCAGGGGAAATGGGTGGAGGGGGTTTGTACATATGCTGCAGTCCAAACATAACAATGCCAAAGTTCTGAGTGCTGACAGTACAGAGCTGATATGTGTGCTGACGTCTACCAGAACAGCAGGATTCCGCAGACAAACCACAACATGAACCAAAAAAACGTAAGCGTGAAAAGAAATGAAAGAACAAATACTTTCTGTGGGAGTGTTAACAATACATGCTTACGAAATAAGGAAGTGTCATTCTATAGCAGGGGTGTCAAAATTTTATATAGCACAACGTTTATTTAAATGGAAACAGTGGTGCATTGACACTCTGTTGTGTTACTTAAGTGTTGAAACTATGGCAGCTGAAAAGGCCATTCATGGCGTCTTTCTAGCATATTCTGATTTTTTTGTATTTAATTGATTGGAAATGTGTGGTGTAATTGAATTACAGAGCCTGTTCTATCCTGGAAGCATAAGTTCATCAAGGAGCATTTCGCTCTGCAGTTCCACAATAATATTCATCATTGTATTCCAAATGAATCTGAACTTTGTATAAAATTAGGCGCCAGGAGAAGAGAAAATGAATCTGGCTACATAAATCAGGATAAACTCTAAAACAAGCAATCATCTAAACAGCTGTGAGCATTAGCTGGGTAGTTAATGCAGCTCTTTTGTGGTTTAGCAAACTGACAAAACACAAAACTACAAACCTCGAGCCACTCAGTAAACTATCTTGTCCTCTGATCTGATGAAATCAAATGTTTGAATTGATGTTTGATATGATCGCATGACCTATTATCATTGATTTGATGAGCTTCATACAACGCAAGCGCAATTTAGGTTCATGTCGATTTCAAGCAGCTGAAGTTGCATGTAAGATTGTAGAGCCAGTCTTAGGGAGCTTCCACAGCTACCTTGCTCGGTTTGGATTTTTCAGTTTGGTTTGAACCAAAATAGCAGGTGTGAAAGGTTCCTTGACAAAGCACCAAAACCATGGCTCGGTTTGTCTGCAGTAGGAAAAAACTTTTATGGATGGTTTGAACTTTTGAAGGAAGGTGAGACAGGACATCATCATCCATTAAACAATAGAAGAAGAAAAAGAACTGAGAGACAAGTAAAAATGAGCCGCGGTAGCTCACGGCGAGGAGAACAAAAATTTTACTATAATTTGGTCAGATAAAAAGTCAAAAGTCAACTTGAAAAATATTAAAACCTGTCCCTTATTCTCTGAGACAATTTGAGAGAGCGAGAGAGGATATTCATTTTACTCCATTCAATCAGAAAAGGCTGCCCGCCGAACTGACCACATGCCGACGTCAGGCGCTCCTCTACAAATCAATCAGAGTCCAGAATAGGGAGATGCAGCCCACGCAGGTGATGGCAGGACGTTGGTGTGTCTCACTAAACTGCAATGAGAGACCAGAACGAACCGGATCAAATAAATGTAACAAAAACATGAACCCTGGGTCAGACTGTCAGGAGTGAAGACGCCCTAAGAAGCATCATGGAGAACAGCTGGCACTGCAGAGCCTCTGATGGGCACATTAAGTAAAGCACTCTATTAAGACCCACAATCATTTAAATCTCTGGCAATGATGTGGGTCAGGACCAGGACCAACATGTGGGTTTATATTTGTAACTCTGAGTGTATCACACAAACCGCCTTTTCTCCAGACACACAAACACTCGGTGAAGCACCAATACCAGACAGTCTGGAGTCTGCAGTCTGCACCTGTTCACCAGCCTGAGCTGAGATCATTACCAGGAAAACCTTCATGGAGCGTCGAGCAGGTGACAAACTCAAAACATGTCAATAATAAACCATTACATTTATTTAAGGGGGAGCTAAACTTCTGTAGGCCATATGGGCAGGGCTAAACTTCTGTAGGCTGAATGGGTGAGGCTTAACTGCTGTAGGCTGAATGGGTGAGGCTAAACTGCTGTAGGCTGAATGAGTGGGGCTTAACTGCTGTAGGCTGAATGGGTGAGGCTAAACTGCTGTAGGCTGAATGGGTGAGGCTAAACTGCTGTAGGTTGAATGAGTGGGGCTAAACTGCTGTAGGCTGAATGGGTGGGGCTAAACTGCTGTAGTCTGGATGGGCGGGGCTAAACTTCTGTAGGCTGAATGGGCGGGGCTAAACTGCTATAGGCTGAATGGGCGGGGCTAAACTGCTGTAGGCTGAATGGGTGAGGCTAAACTGCTGTAGGCTGAATGGGCGGGGCTAAACTGCTGTAGGCTGGATGGGTGGATATATGTTGTTTTTTTGTGACATCAGAAAAACAATTAATTCAAATGTTTTGCGGTGAAATTTGCAGAAAATTCGGTTTTTCATGGTATAGATGAAAAACGTTGAGCATGTGTTTTTAAGTTCAGTGTTAAATATTTAAACCAGCTTTGTAACATACTATTTAAAAACTACTTATTTACTTTAAACTTAATTTTTAAAACTATATATTTGGCTACAATACGGAATCAACAAATGTCGTATTACGTGTAAAAAAAAAAAAAAAACACTCACCAACCTACCAAAAATGGATAAACAACATGTATTAAATATATGTGAAATATTTCAAAAATATATGGTGTGAAAATATGAAAATATTTTAAACTGTCCCAAATTAATATATGACTCAAATATGTGCACATTTATTTTTTAACATAAATTTAAAAAATCTGTTAACAGCAAATGTATTTAGAGTAATAAATCGAGCAAGTCAATAGATATTTTGAAATAAATGTATTGTTTTATTTGCAAAACACAAGAAACTGCAGTTTGATCTGTGAATATCTGAAATTTGTCAGATGCCATTTTGTTCATAACTTTTCCAAATCGTAAAGTCTAATCTTCAATATGTCAAAACACGATTTTCCACTTATGTTTGTGAATATATTGCAATTTACATAATATATTTCGATATGATTGAATATGTTACGGCATATTTGTAATATTTTCTTCACTGTAAAATATATCTTACTGTATTTGTTTCGACAGCGGGGAGATAGGCTCCAGCACCCCACCGCGACCCAGTAGGATAAGCGGTTTAGATGATGTGTGTGTGTGTGTGTGTGTGTGTGCGTGTATTTGTTTCTCTATGGAGCAGGCCTCAACACTTCCAGAGCTCGCTCGCTCTCTCTCTCTCTCACAAACTCGCACTCTTCATGTAATATGTGGAGCTGCTGCCGCCCTGTGGCTGAAATCGTGTATTACATTGAATAGAGAGCAGCGGAGAATGTGTAGAGAGGAGCACTGCCGCTCAGTAAAGTTTTCGGGGTTTGCCAAACGCTAGAGGGCGCTAGAACGAGTCAAAATCAGCAGGATCCAATAGAGCTTTAGTGCAAAATTATAGTTTGTAAATGCTTAAGCATTTTTAATATACGTAAAATTGTACATTGAAGATGTCAGGGAGACCAAAC
>JAILXH010022013.1:10861-28672 GCA_023558415.1 Piaractus mesopotamicus | reverse complement strand
AGAGAGAGAGAGAGAGAGAGAGAGACAGAGAGAGAGAGAGAGAGAGAGAGACATATCCAGTATCACAGCTTCAGGTGGTGGAAAAGAAAAGCAGCATTCCTAAGCAGGCTTGAACGTGTGTGATTCACGCACCTTTTATAGGCAGAAGGCTCATAATGTGAATATTAAACTCTTTCCAAGGAAATTACATAATGTCAGTGGTGCAAGTAACCGTTAACAATTACTACAGACAGGATTATAGTAGTATTCATACTAGTATTCATTAAAAATACAGTTTTTATTATTTTTTGAAGTAAATTTTGGATATATTCTGCTTCACTCCCTGACCAGTGAAAAGCTTTATTATGTATCTATATTGGAAACATCATGCACACTGTTTTCAGTAGAACAGATTCATGGTTACAATAACATTTTTCAAGCTGTTGTTTGAACAATTACAAATGTTACAAATGAACAGTTGGTTTGGTGTGTGCAGTTGATGGGGTGGGGCTTATGGCTAGGAAAATGTAACAGAGCCTCCGCCAACAGCAAAGAGAGAAGCTGCTGCTTGTGGTCACTTTCACTACTCTGTACTTCAACTCAAATTCCCAGAGTTAATCCTCTTTCAGATTTGAATGCAAGCATCAAGCTTTTGCTGCACTGGACAGGTAAGTGTGCTTTCTACTGTGCCTGTTTTAGGATTTAGATTGCTTTTGTAGGTGGTGCACATTTTTGCATTAACATCACAATAAATTAAGAAGAACTAAGAATATAACCAATAATGAAGTATACTCAGATGATGTTTGCTTGATTTTCTAAGTGAAAATAAGTTAAGATATCTTCTACAGAGAACACACTTCTGCACAGTTTCATGTAGAATGACTGTTACTTTGCTGCATTTAATATATTTGGGGAAATTTAAAACATAAAATGTGGACTTGGCAAAAGTTTTGGCACATTTTATATTTCATGTTTGGTTTTGCGAGTATGTAAATGTCACATACAAATAGAAATTGTGCACTAAAATGAGCAGAAAATGTCATATTTAAGTTTGTTTCCTGTGAAGTGTTAACTTAGAAAATGAACAAAACTTGTATTTTGACTGGGGTTGTTCGGTCTTTACATACAACTGTGTAATATTAAAACATATAATTATTTACAAAATAGCAATTATACACACATGTAAATGAAACAGATGCTTTGTATTTGACAGCACTTTCACGCATGACAGTTTCTCGTCCTTAAATTTGTAGCTCAGAAACATTGATTATTGTGTATGTTTCCTTTTTAAGATCTCAGGCTGATGAATCCTCAGAAAGGAATGCGCATGCAGCCTATTCTTAACACTCAAGGTTTAAAATCCTTTGCTATGGCTTAAAGGTTTTGAGTGCAAGAACCTGTAGTCAATAATCTTGAAAAGTATATTTAACCTCTATCACTGCTTTTTAATTTGCATTTTTATATACATCACAATCTAGTTCTCTGTTTTGCTTCTCAATGGAATATAATACTAAATTTAATGGCGCATAGAGAGTGGTTTTAGTTCAGAACTGTCAAAAACACTGGGGTTATGAGAATAAACTTTAGAGACATTAAAAACCAACAAAAACAACTTCTTTACTTTGCATCTGTAGAGGACAATGAAAACCCCTTTACCACTGTTTCACATACCAGTCTTTATCTTCATCAGTTTTTCAGCACTTAAAACATGCCTGAGCATTTTAAAAATACATATGAAGGTACCAGCATTTTTACAGTTTTCAGTGTCTGAGCAAATGAATGGCTCACTACTGATTAAGCGTCACACCAAACCAGAAATCTGAAACTTGTCTATAGATCCTGTGTTTATTAATATTGTTTAATGTGTATTTCTCTGGGAGGTTTGTGATATTATACTGCATTTATTGAACATTTAAAGTCTTTTTAGATGTACTGTGCAACCAGTTTAAGCAGAACATTAAAACATCCCCAAATCAAAAACCATTACCATTTAAACACATTATTATAGGACAGATCTAAGGAATAACACTTTCTTATAAGTTATGAGTGTAAATAGAATGTAAAACATCATGGTTAATATATGAATAATAACTTTAAAAAGTAGGGATGCACAAATTATGCAACCAAATAACCTGATGGCTGATTTTTATTAACCTTTTTTTAACCCAAAGTTCATACTGTGTGTGCTAAAGGAACAGATGAAACACATTTCCAGTACAGATAGGAATATAAATAACATTGTTTGCTCTTTAATGGGCCAAACAGACATTTTAACAAAAAATCAGGTGCTTATTTAAATAATATGAATAAAATGAAGTGCTACATTAAAAGTAAGAGGCAACTGGCTGTTTAGCGCAATGAGTCGTATAATTATGCTATGGCACTTTCTATAGTATGCTTTGGTATGGTGGTGAAGCAGCAGCTTTCAAATACAGCATGAGTGCTTCTGGCTCATGTTATTTACATTATAAAATTGCAAGACAGGTCAGCCAAAACAAAAATAAGACATTGGCTAATTGCCGATTGTGTGTTTGGGGCAAAAATCTGCCGATCCTGGTAACTCAGTAGATGTTTCCTTCTGATATCTCAGCTTGTTTGTAATCTGATTCCATTTATCTTCACAGAATTCCACAAAGAAGCTACGATGACTCAGACGTGTCTAAATCTCACCACTACACTTGAGTGTAACTGCTCAGTCAGTGACTTTAAACATACTGTCTACCCAGCTGCCTATCTATCTATCTTCTTCATTGGACTGATTGGAAACCTTGTGTCATTATGTTTCTTCATTGGTGTGAGGAGGACAATGAAAGCCTTCACTCCAGTCAACCTCTTCATGCTGAACCTCCTCATATCAGACCTGATGTTGGTGTGTTCACTGCCATTCCGAGCGGTGTACTACCTCTTGGATTCCAACTGGGTCTTTGGAGACATCACTTGTCGCATCATGGCTTTTGTGTTCTACATTAACATGTATGGCAGTGTTTATTTTTTAATGGTGCTTAGCATAGTTCGCTTTGTGGCCATTATCAGACCATACAGTTACATGTACTTACAGAATAGCCGAGGAGCCGTGCTGGTATGTGTCTTGGTTTGGCTGTTGGTGTCTTCAGCCTCCATCCCTCTTTTAGCTTCAGGAACATCTCAGGATTCATCTGGTAACATCAAATGCCTGGAGCTGGACTTGTCTTGGGTGAATAGCATTATCATTCTAAACAAAGGTGCTTTGTGCTTGGGCTTCATTCTACCCTTCATTGTTATCTCTTTCTCATATATATTTGTGGCTGGGAAATTGCTACGGAATGTGCAAGAGAAAAAAGCACCGCACTACAGAAAGTCTTGCTCTCTGGTAATCATTGTTCTCCTCATTTTTCTCGTATGCTTCTTGCCTTATCACGTTGTGCGCACTGTTTTTCTGGATGCTGAAAAAGAGGCATACGAAAAAGGTTACGGGGATTCATGCCAGCACATTGCATTCATAAGAAAAGCTGCGGTTGTCACGCTCTGCCTGGCAGCGTGCAACAGCTGCTTGGACCCTGTCCTCTACTTCTTTGTAGGAGAAAACTTCTGGAGCTACTGGATTAAAAAGAGAAGACGATCCCAAAGAAAAAGACATAATCACAGGAATAAGGACATAAGAAATACTACAAGGGCAGAGCAGTGAGACGGCCATGCTCAGAGTGACAGCTGAAAAATTACAGGCGAAAGTGACAAGGATGGGAGTTCGAGTTTTCCAATAACATTACGCCCAGTGAAACGTGACCCCCGTTATGAACTGTGCCCAAACTGTCCAACATTTGTCTGTATCTTCAGGATCAAAGAGTTTTCTGAAACATTCAAAATGACAATGTTTTCTTTGTAAAAGCATTGTAGAACCCTTCAGCCTGGTTAGAGAATTTTAGGTACACTTACCTGAGAAAACTCAAAATATTGAGTTAACATAATGCATTAGGATTGTTGAGACTTGTTTGATGTTCTCATCCAGAGCATCTTTCAGTCTAATCATGTTACAGAGGTAAGCTAATGAAGCATTAGGGGTCTTGCTTAGGGACCCTTCTGGGCGGGGAATCAAACCCTAGTCTGCTGAGCGGATGGCAGAGGTGTTACTTACTATGTTATACAAACCATAATCTAAAGAGCAGAAGTGTAATGTTACCATTGTCATTTCTAATGAACACACACCATGTCTCAACAGGTATTCATTTGCTCTGCCAGGATGTAAAGCACATATACAAACAGTTTCTAAAAGTTATCTAAACTCTCTTATTATCTATTAAATACTTGTTGAGACATGGTGCTTGTTCAATAGAAATGACAATAGCAACATCGCTCTTCTAAGGTTCAGATGACAGTTGGTATAGAGGAGTGGGTAACACTGCTGCCCTCCACCCAGCATACTGTGTTTTCATTCTCTGCTTAGGAAAGTACCTAGAGTCTTTGTGCAAGACTCCTAATGCTACGTTCTATGTTATACCTCGATAACATTATTATACTGTAAGTCATTCTGGATAAAACTGTCTGCTAGGGTTTGTAGGAGTGTTAATGTGTACTATTCAACTAGTTGTCATTATCAAATGAAAAAGACTGACATCTATACATATGTTGTTTGTAGCTTGCTAAAAAGGGCTGAGTCAGAGGTGTGAGATGTGCACTGCAGAGAATTTTTGTTGTATTTAAGCAAGTTTGAGACTCAGGCACTCTTCCCAGGCTGTCTGAAATAAGCTGCCTGTTTAAAATGACCACAGCTCTCAGACACTCATCTCTCACAGAGAACTGTCACTGGGAAACAAGTTATTGTTTATCAAACTAAATGCTAGTAGCAAGCAGTTGCATCTACTCAGCAGTAAACTTCAAAAAGTGAGATACAGGCCAAGTCGCTGAAGCAGCAAACACTCATGACATCCCAAACCTACTCAATCAGGTTTATGAGCCAGTATTTCAGCACAGTTTTACTCTTGAATTTATTTTGTGTACTATTTTCACAGTGATAAAGTATTTTGGGCTTTGTATTTAGCAGAAAAAATGATTTCCATTTTTTTCTCCTGCCTGTTCACTGCAGTTTTTACCACAGCTGTATTTCAGTCACTGTGCTCAACTAGTCGACTGCTGCCCAATGCACAGACTAGATTTAGTAGTCATCTAGCCGACTAGTCTATGCAACCCCTACTGTCTGCCAAATAGTGTAAATGTAATGTAGGCTAAATATAAGATTTTAATTAAAGCCTAGAGCTGAATGAACAAAACAAATCTAAGCTAGTTAAACAAATGAACCTTAGTAAGGATGATTACAAAGGAAGCTGTTAAGAAAACTCAAAAGTAGTAATTGTATGGCATTGAGGAAAGAATACTTCTCCACTTTTAATAAAAAATAATAATAAATGTTCCTAAATATTTCTCGGCTCGGATGCACAGATCTAGAAGAAATCTTGACTTGATGTAGAACCTTTACCTTATATGGAGATTCTTTAAACTTTTTAATGTTTTTTTACATCTCATTTACAAAAGTGGTTCCTTAAAGATCCATCTATTGAAATATTTTTTTAGGGAACTAAAAGTGGTTTCTTCTATGGCATCACTCTAAAGAACCTCTTTTTGCACCTTTATTGTATAGTGTATTGATGACTCTGTACCTCCTAACATTGTATTTTAATGGAATATTATGCTTACTGTTCTTGTAATGACCTTATAAAATGTTGCAGTTTGTGCACTATATATTAAAACTAGGCACTTAAAGGTGCAGTGTGTAAGATTTAGGGGGATCTGTTAACAGAAATGGCATATAGTATACAAAAACATGTTTTAGTGCATAGTCCTGTAACTACAGATTATTGTGTTTTCATTAGCTTGGAATGAGCCCTTTATATCTACATAGAGAGCAGGTCCGCGTCCAACAGGGGCCTCCATGTTGCGCTGCCATGTTTCTACAGTAGCCCAGAACGGACAAGCCAAACACTGGCTATAGAGAGTGCCTTTCACATTTTTACATTGAATTTGGTGGCACTATAGCACCAGCTGAAAGACATTTAAAGAAGAACAATCAGTGATTGCTCCTGGTGTTGGCTAACCATTCTGTGTTGTGAGAAGTTTGAGAACCCAAATTTTGACAAATGGGGGATCATACCTATTATTTAGCACAAGAAAAAGCGAGGGAGGGTGAATCCTCGTCGTCAAAGAAGCAAAAACATGAAGAAGCAAAACAAAATTGGGACAGGCAATGGCAGAAAATCTGACGGCCATCGTGGGCTCTACTACACGCTTAGAAAGAGACGGGTGAGGCAGGGGTCTTACACACTGCTCCTTTAAAAGTAGAGCTTGTAGTTCAGCCTAGAGTTTGTGCTTGTATTTTTGACATACTCTGTGGTTTTTATTGTAATGCACATTATTTTTGATACCAGTGACCCAAACATACACAATAAAATTATTGTCTAAGCTTCAAACATGACGAAATGACATTTTTGCATTTTGTTTGTTTGTCACATATTACCAGCCTAGGGTGTGTTATAACATTCTAATCTAAAGGCAAAACGATCTTCAAACATAAAAAACTGAAAGTAGTAACAGTGAAATCAGTCTGTTTTAATCATATAAGCTTGACCTATCTATATTGTATAGTAAAAAGTTCGGGTATGCACTAATACAAGAAAAGCAGCTTACAAAAAAGTAGAATTCTCATCACGTCAGAACCCAACTCACAGAGAATTTGTAGGAATTGTAAGCGATGGGGATTGTATGATCTCATATAAATTAAGTAAAAATCCCCCAACTACTAAAGCCTAGCTTTATCATGATTAGTTAGCGCCTGATAAATGCAGCCATAAATAACACATAGTTGTTTTTAAATTCTCTATGGCAATATACATGCAAAAATCAGAGTAACTCAGAGTAAAAAATCAGAGTAACTAAGTAAGCTCATCATTGATCAAAAGAATAGTAATGACAATCACTGCTTTCCATTTTGTTGGAGAAACAAACAGAGTTAGTGAGAAAAGATCAACACTATTGTAAAGCAGCCTGTTGCGGAACGAACATAGTTAAGTAGCGAAGCCGGAGGCTTATTTACAGCACTGAAACTGGCTAACATCTAGACTCAGGTTAAGATTCAACAACCTTATTATTTATTATTATATGTTATATATAGTAACAGGAGACTATGTCATTTTTTTATTTAAGAAGTTAGCAAGGTCATAGGCACTGTGGAAATGCGCTCCAGGAATGAAGTTACATTAAACACATAGCACAAGACATAGTTTGTCTAGTCTACATAAAATAAGTCTATAAAATAAGTCCAGTTCCTGTCCACAAAATTCTTTTTTTTATTAATAATGTTAGAAGCATCTGGGATAAAAAAAACCAAACATTTTAAAGCCAATGAGAAGTAATAGTGGCACCTATATTTTATACATAATGTGATTTATACATACATGCCATGATCCATTTTGGGATTATGCAATAAGCACCTTAGACAAAATAGTTAATTTGTTTCTTGGCAAAGCTTGGGGAGTAATTTAATGATAACCTTATACCCTGATAATTTTTTTAAGCTTTGAAATAAATGTAACAATATCCTAGAAGCCACATTCTCTGTGGAGTCTGAGGCTCGCCAATAAAGGTTTACACATTGCTTACTTCAAAGAATTTACTTGCAGCTCCATCTGCTGGTCTTTCTCTGTAACACATGCATTACCTATAAATACATGGACTTGTGCCCTCTGTGGTGGAAATGGGAGTGTTTCAGTGTACATGTAGGCTTTCTTGGGGCCACATAAGTGGATTTTATAATGATCTGCAAGCCTACTTTACCGAGGAAGATCCAAATTACTATAATTACTATATCAAATTACAAAATTACTATAATATATACTATATTTTCTGTTCACTAGTCCTTTCAATCTAAGTGCCTGAATATACTGCATATTAATCAAAGTTGAAAAAGCTGCTTATAGCTGACATGGGATGGGACCAGAGGTGGGTAGTAACTAGTTACATATACTCAAGTACATGTACTTAAGTAAAATATTGATTGATTTGTACTTTCCTGAGTACTTTCATTTACTTAAGTATATTAGTGAGTAAAAAAAAAATCTCCTTTTTACATTTTACTCATTAATATTTAGGTACTAATTCCTTTCTTTGTGTTTAATTTATAATGTTTTGTTGGTGACATCATCTGTACTGCTTAGTGATTGGTCATACCTCTGACTTTAGAGCTTTAGAATTTTATTTTAGACCAAAAGAACCTGAAAAAGAGAATAATTGAGCATAACTTACTTCAGTTCGAGTGTTGATAGTAGCTGCATGTAGTAAGACGTTCCACAGAAGTTCTATAAGTTATTCAGTATTAAAAGGGGAATTCCACCTTATTTTTGAAAATGTATGCATAATTTAATCATTGAGATGTAAACAAAGTCACTCAGAGTGGTTTGGTATGAAATGATTCAATGTAGAGAAACCTACAAACTCAGATTTCTTTATAGTGGCGGTGATATGAACCAGGTCTCACAATGTCTACAACACAAATATAGCCATTTTACTAACCAAAACTACCAGTGAAGCTACATCTGTCTATACGTTTATGTGTAATGTTGAGAATGGGAACATAGTGTAAAATCTGAAAAAAGTTAAAAAGAAAAAAAGTTTTCTTTGGGGACTAATCTACCTTATGATGCCCTATATGTATCTCTCCACCATTGATGCATCTTAAAAATGACATTCTAACCCAAAAGTTTTCTCAAAATCTTCATAGAACAATGTGTCAGGCATCAGGCAGGGTTTTCAAACCATTTCATGTATTACATTTTGTGACATAGCTTTCAGAGGCTCTCTCAACTCTTCATGTTTGGTTCCTTTCACCACCACTGTGAACAATTCTGACTTGGTAAGTTTCTCTAGAACAGAGCATTTCACATCAAACCCTTCTGAATGACTTTGTTTACGTTCTAAGAATTGACTTATGGAAAAATTTTGAAAAACTGGTGGCATTCCACTTTGTATAGATTTTTTTTTTTGGCCTGCTTTTGTACTTCTGCTTAAGGTGTTCTTCAGGAAAATCATTTTACTTTTACTTGAGTGATTATTTTGCCCAGGTATTAATACTTTTACATGAGTATAGATTTAGGCTTGTCCTCCTCTAACTCTGAAGAGGACTGGCCTACAAAGAAATATTTTAATGGCTTTATTTGTATTTTGTGGCAAATGCCACACCTGATGATGATGATGAAACTGGTGCGCAGTAATTCAGAGCTGTATCATAAATGACAAATGGCTAGTAGCCAAGTGTCCTGAAGCCGTGATCTCTCTCACTTCTGGCAGCTTGGGCTGTTTGTAAGTGTGATCTAATTTGCATTTGAATGTTTTAAAAAATATTTCACTCACTGTTGGGGCTATGAACATTTTTATTTTTCACCTTTTCATGCACGTTTGCTGGTTAAAAATTCTTTCAAAAACTTCTAAATGTCAACTTAGAGAAAATGTAAGGGTCACTTCCTTTATTTTGTAGGTAATATTATAGCACCTATTTTATTCACAGCTGAACTACACTCTTTCCCTTAAAGGAGAGTAGACTCAGATTAACTACCATAGCTTTAAACCCTTCACAGTTGTTTTCTCTAATGCTTACTGACCATTCAGTAATGATATCACGGTTGACTTCTAAAGTAGCCTGTTGGCTAAAACCAAATCATAAATAGAATTAGCACCAGTTTCTGTTGTTTGCACGATACAAAGAAAACAAGTGAACTGGAACAAATATTAGGAAAGGACTGATTTAAAACAGTATGCTTAGGTCTGCTTAGGTACCACTTAGAATTAGTAACATTTTTTATCTTGACTGAAACAGTAAAAATGCCAGTGCCAGTTGTCTAACAAAGCTACATATACACAGTAGGTCCAAAAGTTTGTAGACACTTACAGCTTATCCAACGTTTCTTCTGAAATCAAGGCTTTTATACTGTGCCACCAAGACATCAGGATATATTATACAGAGAGTTTGTCCCTGCTTTGCTCCAGTAACAGCCTCTTATCTTCTGTGAAGGCTTTGCACTAGATGTTGAAACATTGCTGTGAGGATTGGATTTTAATTAGCCACAAGGGCATTTGTGAGGTCAGCTACTGATGTTGGATGATTATAAATTAAAATGATTAGATGCTAGAAAAACTTGCAGAGCCATAATTGTTCACAGTGTTGGTGACAGTAGCCAGATGTCAGATGTTAATGCCTCTAAATCTACCTCACATGACATTATTACATGTATGCCTGGTGCCTGAGACATTGTTTAATGACAGTTTAAGATAAGGTTGTGGCATTGTAGCAGATCAGTTCCCAAAAACCTTACCATTATCAACAGTATATAGTCTGTAAAAACTCTTTCACTGGTGGCTTTGGATAGTAAATTAAATGGCTATATTTGTGTTGTTGACATTGTGACTTCTGGTTCCTGTCACCATTATAAAGAAATCTGAGAAGTTAAGTTCCTCTGTAATGAACCAATTAACATCAAAACACTTAGAAAAAAAAAACCCTTAAAGCAGATGAATTCGCTGATTAGAATGGGACATATAGTTATTAGATAGTATTAGATAAATAGTATTATACAATTTGAGCCATATAGTGAATGAACCAGAATTGCCGTATTAAGCTGAACACATGAAATAGAGCTACGTCTGCTTGGAGAACTGCGCATGCGCGGTAAGATTGTGTACATTCTTGAACGAAGAAATGATGGCGGTTGTCCAAATGGTGAAAGAGTCCAGCGTACGTTCGGATGGAGGCTGAGTGTGAAAAGTGACAAGAACAGTTGGGAAACGCCGGTTTATTTTGGAGAGGACGCAGCGTTTCCTTGAATTTCCACCCCTTCTACTAGGAAAAGCAACTCGATAATGTCCTGCTCTCGAATTCTTGCATTCTTGAAGCTCGCCGAGCTAACCTAGCAGCTAGCCAGCCGTAAGTCGCAGCTACAGTCGGGGGTTTAGCTAAGAGTGACGAGCCACGTAGCTTATATTTAGCCACACAGCTAGCTGACTTGTTAGCTCGCTTTCTAGTTTTGTCAGCGGTGCCTGTCTGCCAGTCCTCGGACCAGGGGAGTACAAGCAGTTTTATGATATTGACCCCGCTGAATACGAATATCCATCGCTGAAAAAGCGGAACGAGGAACAACTGCGGTGAGTAACTTATTATTTATCGTTAGCTAGCTAGTTTGTTTGTTTACACATTCTGCAAATCGCAGCGAGCAAATTACACAATTATTATGCAGCAATGGTTGGAAATAAAATGTAGTATATGGAGCATGTTGCTTGGCATATCACGAGAACTCGGCTGCTTCTGTAGTCTTTCTGTCTGCGTGTCTAAATCGCTCTTTATCCGGGAAGAACGGGGTATTTGCGACTAAACGGGACATGAAATGCACACGTCAACGTTATCTGGATGCATGCACTTTGCTAACTGGCTGGGTAAGCTAGTCAACGAGTTTTTGACAGATGGTGCAGTCGTTAAACTAAACTCAATTCGTTTTAGTTTAAGCCATAAGATTAAAAACAAATCTTATTTGAGGAAAATTGAAGAACTAGCTTGTTGAATTACTTATGAGTGGTTAAGTTGGTAGCTTGGGTAGCCAGACAGATGGACAGCTAGCTAGCCTGTGTGTATTGTTCTGTATCGTATACCAGACAGTTCAGCAGAATAGACTGCTTTTCCAGCCAATTTTAATCTCTTGTTATGAAAGCTTGTTGGAGACTGGCAGTCCTTCCTACCTCTACATAAAGCTTCAATCCTGCTTTGTAGCCTAACAGGGGATATAATTGAGTAAGTTTTGCCAAATGGCCTTCATTTTTGTGTGCCAGGCTTTTCTTTTGCTCACTGTAGCTAGTAATGATGTTTACTCGGTCATTCCTTTAGATTTGGGAGCAGCTTCCAGATTCTTAGAAATCTACAAGGACGTATTGGAGAAAACGCACACAAACATACTGCTTTTAAAAGCCTATTAGCCCATATATTTCTAAAACTCTCAAAGAGCACAAAAATAGTGGAATAATAAATAAATAATGCAAGTAATGTTTTCCCAACATTTTCAGATGCAGCAGTTATTGCACTATTAACATATCTTGCTTTTAGGGATGCTCTGATATAAGAATTGTACGCTGATACCAATATCTGATATTTTTCATGTACATGTCTGCCGATGCCAGTGTCTATGCGTAAACATTTTTATCAAATGCAGAAGTTGTGATACGTCATAAAATATTAGTCTGACATGCCAGTCAATCTTAACATATGTCTGATATCGATTATTATTAGTATTTATTTATTTATTTTTTTTATACACGTGTCAGGTTTTTTTGGGGGGTATATGCCAAAACCAGTATGCACCTTGTTTGTTTGCACACACTACCAATTGCACCAAACAAATCACACAATTATGTGGTAGTTTTTTGAAATAAAATTGTGTATAAGTAGCTAGCTACCTAGCATATCACAGTAACTCCACTTCCTCTGTAGCCTTCCTGTCCGCATATCTTGCCTCATTTTTATCCGTTAGCAGTGTGGTGTCTGCAAAGTAAACAGAGCATAAAATGCACCGCAGTGTTATTTGACTGCATGCAATTTGCTAGTTGTTGCTTTCTTGCACATGCTGTACCCTTTAAAATAAACTTGGATTATTTTAGGTTGATGCACACGAAATTGAGGACTAGCCTGTTGAATGACTTCCTAGTTAAGTGGGTAGGTAGACTGCTAGATGGACAGATAGGTAGGCTGTGTGTATGATTCTGCATCATTTAAGAAAATAAATGCCGTTACTTGCTCTGTGGTTAAATATGTTATTCAACATTTAAGATCATATTTCATTAATAAAGAAAATTGTGTGTCTTTCAGGGGGGTCCTTTACCATTTCTGCAGGTTTCTTTGTTCAGATTATTTCAGGAGAAAGTTTGCTTTAGACATTGCTCCCCTTTGTATTTTTTTCTGCTGTACTGCCAGTGTAATGCCTCACCGTTTTGGTTGCTCTAACCAAGACAGTGTCCATTTGTTTCTTGTCTGAGTGTGCACATTGTGTGTGGAGTAGTCAGCGTTTGTATACCCACGGCAGATTAGGTTGCATTTAATCCTTCTGAATATCAGTAGGCCGTGATTTGGCCCAGTGCCAAATTGTGATGAGAACTTCAGCTGCACCGCCACGTCTGCAGAAGTGAGATTAATGATGCCTAACCTCGTATGGGCCTGTGCTGATGTGGTGTGTTGGGGCTTAAGTCCTTGAAGAAGTGTCAAATTTACTAATAATGGTGACAGTAAAAGTCCATTTATATATTTATATATTTATGTATATATATATATATATATATATATATATTCATTTTTTTTTTGTTTTTTTTTGCATGTGGATGCATTATGCTGTGTATCGTCATTGTTATTCTGAAATGACTAATTTCAGACTCGGCAGCATCACGCTACTAATATGTATTCGGTTAGAAATACAGTGATTTCTATACAATACCAAAGTTTTAAACTATATCATCAATAAAAACACTACTCTGCCCATGGATTTTCTGTTGGTCATTCTCAGCTGACTGCTCAAGATTGACGATTCCTAGTCACTCGTCCAGCATGGAGAAAAAGCTGTTTTCAAACACAATGTATTGTATTCCTGCTTTGTTACAAGAAAATCATCTACGTTTTCTGTTATTCAGTATATATGTCACATATGAGGTGGGTTTGGAAGGAAAGTAAATGTAATGCACCTGGAAGCAAATAGATTTTTCGCGTTCTCATATCTTTGCCTGCTCAATTTAATAGGTTTTTTCAACAGGTAGATATCACACACGTTCAGTGTGACCACAGCGTTAGTGTTAACCTGGTTTTCACTCAAATGGGTTAACCTGCCATCTAATAAGCACATTCTGCTTCTTTTTAACCTTTTAAAAAAGATGCTGTGTGAACGCCCCCTTAGTCTCTTCCAAAGTTCTGTCATTTGCCATCTTTTGTGGAAACCACGGTCAATGATTAAAACTAGGCATGCAGATGCATCTATTTTTGCATTGTTTATAGCTGACTTGCAATATTTTATCAGGCAACTGTTTTGCACAGATAATCTATTTTGCAATCTTTTTGTTTTGAAATAATTATCTAAAAGATAATTAGAGCTCTTTATTATTACAACAGACACTTTTAAAAATAAGATATTCAGAGTCAAATCTTGACCTCAGAATCACCCTCTATTAGCCTGATGTGAATATTGGTATCACTGCTGCAAGGAAATTAATTTCGCCAGGTATTTTTCTGTCACTTCGTTGTAGAGTTGGGCTATATGAATTTCATGAAAAAAAGAAAAACAGAATTGATTTTTTTTTTTTTTTTTTTGTAAAATGATAATTGTTCATTGTGTTTTTACATATAATTAAAAGGTTTCAGTACATAATCTAGTTGTCACAACATTCTGAATACCTGTAATTCACAGATTCACATAGAGGGATTGTGTGGTCAGTGCACTTACACAAAGAGAAAATTCCTGCATTTTGTTAGTGTAATTTATGTGGAGTGCTGTTTGTAACCTGAAATGACTTTGAGTAATGTGCTGGCCTGCTGCTGCAGAATTTGGGTTGATATGATGCAATTTAGGATCACAGGCCGCAAGTATGGACTGTTCTAGGTTATGTCATGTCACGATGGTGGTGACAGTCAGTTTATCATTAGATTGCTCAGCTCCAGGGATCAGAGTGCAGAGGGCTGCTTAGGTTTTCCCTTGATTTAACACGTGATTAATCTGATAGTTTAACCTGTTAATGTCCGTATGTGAAATTTTACATTTCTTCTGGTCCGTATGTTCCTGAAACATAAATTAGATTTTTTGAAGTCAATCATGCTATGTGGCTAATAAAGTGGGCTTTTAATTAATTAGTAAATGAGGCTACTAATTTTTAACAAAACCACAGAAATTCCAAGTAATTGACATATAATTGAAAGGAGTCAGATCAGCCTTTTTAAATGCGTGTCCAAGATGTATCTGTACAACATATCTACAGATCAGTTTTTTTACAAACCAATCAGAACAAGGTCTGTGGCATTTTTCCTCATTGGACATGAATTAATTAAGCCGTGCATGAGTTCAATTAGGTATATTAGAGACCGTTAAAATTGCCCTGGAGTCGTTCTTTGGTTCTTGACTTTGACTGCCTTGGTTCAGTCTTTATGTGCAAAACCCAGTCAGAGGATGTGCTTCGTTTAGGTGCTGTGGGAATGAAGTTTGACCAGATGTACAAAGCGAACTTACTGAAAAAGATACTGAAACTAGGCACTGGAAAACAGGAAAGCACTGAAGATTTAACCACTGAAAATGAAATAAAAAAAAAAATCAATTATGTAAGACTGAGTGTACAGCTTCATCTTGGTATTTAGAACATAAAATTTAGGCTGCATCTCTTAAACACCCCTACAGAGAGTTATCATAGTGATATCACAGCGGTGTTCATTGTGTTCGGACAAGAGTATCTTCAGTATCGTTCTGCCCATGTACATTTACATTTAAAGCATTTAGCAGACGCTCTTATCCAGAGCGACTTACAAACATGTTTTATTGTCTACCCAGAGAATGTATCTCAGCTAGTACAAATGGGATAGAGTACACACTACCATTGAGCTCAGATACTGCTAGAAATAAAAGCCTGTGTTGATACCTAGGAAGTACAGAGTTAGACATAGTATAAGTGCAATACAATACATTTCAGTAAGTACTTAGATTAGTGCTCACTCAAGTGCTGTAAAAAGAGATGGGTCTTCAGTCTACGTTTGAAGAGTGTGAGAGAGTCTGCTGTTCGGACAGCCAGTGAAAGTTTGTTCCATGACTTGGGTGCCAGGACAGAGAAGAGTCTTGATGCTTGTCTTCCATTTGTCTTGATAGATGGTGTACTAGAAGCTTGAAGGGCTCGAGGTGCAGTTCGAGTTGTGACCATTGCCATTAAGTAGGGAGGGACTGGTCCATTTTTGGCTTTGTAGGCAAGCATCAGGGTTTTAATACAGCTGCAGGAAGCAAGTGAAGGGAACACAGCAGTGGAGTGATATGAGTGAACTTAGGATTACTGAAGACAAGTCATGCTGCTGCATTCTGGATGAGTTGCAGGGGTCTGATGACCCACATAGGAAGACCAGCCAAGAGCTAGTTGCAGTAGGCAAACCTTGGTCAAAACCTTGACGAGACTGAACTAGCACCTGGGTGGCTTCTCTCTCGAGAGTGAGTCATTTTGACTGGCCTTGGCTGACCTGCATCACTCTGTATTCATAAAGTGACATTAGCCTTAGACATTAGCCTTATCTATCTATCTATCTATCTATCTATCTATCTATCTATCTGTCTATCTGTCTATCTGTCTGTCTGTACGTACATACATAGACGTGGGTAGGTGCTGTACTTTGTGATTTGACACTTCAAACCAAAAATAAACGTTTCTCTACCTAATAATGATGAAACCATCTAGGGGCTTTGGACTATATGGTAGCTTTTCTTTGTCATTTGAAAGACAGATGTGGTCATGGATGATGATCTGTTCCATTATTTCATTCTTGTTTCTTGTTTTCTATTTCCCCACCCACTTATAGTTCTGTTTTTGCCAGAGGATTATTTCAGTTGAAATTGAAGATTAAATCATGTTTGTTTGATAATGCGTAATCATTCGATCAAAGGCTAATGTAGGATAATGTTGGGTTTTACATGATACCTGTCACTGAAGTTTTTTTTTCTTGTTATTGCATGCAGAACACTCCTTTGAGGAAATAAAAATTCATGAAATGCCAAAATTAAGGAACAGGGTGATCACAGAAACCCTGCAAAGTCCAGAACAAAATGGGGATCTTTCCCCCTCATTTTTTTTTTTTAAAGTAGCATATTGTAAAGAATCAGTTTGTCTACAAATCAACATCCATTTCAGCATCTAAAAATAAATGACAAATGTTAAACATTTAGTGTTTGAAATGCTTTTAACGGTTGTATTAAAGTAAAATGTAGTTAATTCCTAGTGTAAACTGTTTCTCCCCTCTTAAATGTCAGCAGCACCAGCCTGGGTGGGCAAAAGCTGTATTTCAGCATTGAAGCCAGTGTTCTTGGCCATGCACCTCTTTGAAGTAGATCAATTCTGTAAGCACTTTAGTAGCTTTATGCAAACACCGGTAACCTGCAAGTCCAGATTACATGCACTTGGCCATTGCCACCTGCACTTTGTTTACCTGATTGAATTTGCTTTCTTGCTTGCTTGCTTTCTTCCGTCTTTCTTCTGCCTTGTTGCTGTATCCTCATCAGAGTGTAATTGTAACACTGTGTGGGTGTTGTGGGGCAAGGGTACTATAAGGTCGCAGTGAGAACCCTTGGGTATGTGACCAAACAGGGGTTGGGCGAGCGCTCATGTCGTTGCCACTTGAAATAATTGCAGCTGACTCAGAGACGTTGCACATGAGCTGCCTCGCGCAACGACCGGCTGTCATTGCCTCCCCTCTTCTCTTCGCAAGTCCTAATAAGAAGTCATGTTCACTCTAAGGCCTTTTGCCCCTTGAAGAGCAGATTTGGATATTTAGTCAGTGCTCCATTGCTTGTGTCACCTGTACCCTAGCTTTGAGAGAGACAAAGAGAGTAATATTTCACAGCGAGAAGGTGCCTTATGCGCTAGCGTAGCCTAAGCTTTTTGTTCTCGCTGTAGCCTCCCTCCTCAATGAGAATGAGATGGGGTAGAGAAATAGCATATTATGGAGATAGATTGTCCTTTTTTTCAGTCAGCCTTTTTAATTGCATTGGTCAGGAACATTTTTAAATCAGAAGTTTCCCACAGACTGTCCCACAAACAGGTTTTCTCCGTTTCTCT
>JAILXH010021993.1:0-16452 GCA_023558415.1 Piaractus mesopotamicus | reverse complement strand
GAGAGAGAGAGAGAGAGAGAGAGACAGAGAGACAGAGAGAGAGAGAGAGAGAGAGAGAGAGAGAGAGAGACAGAGAAAGAGAGAGAGAGAGAGTCATTAAGGCCTTAATACAGTAGTTCCTGTAGTGTGCAGCATGTGAGGTCGTGGATACTGAGTTAGCCCAATGCTAACGGTTTATATCGTGGCAGAGACTTTATAAAGAATTTGGCTCACTGGTCAGTTCAGTTAAAGCCAGCAGCGCAGGTTATATTTAGCATGTTAGCTCGTGGATTTTGGCCATGGCTAGCAGGTCAGATGATGACTAGCATGTTCACTCACGTCCAGCAGGTTACGACATTCCAGAGATGGTATAAGGGATTTTGGCCACAGCCGACGGTTTAGATCACAGCCAGCACATCAGGTCTCGGCTAGCAAGTTAGCCTGCGGCTAGCAAGTTGGTCTGCGGCTAGCATGTTCACCTGCGGATAGCAAGTTAGCCTGTGGCTAGCATGTTAGTCTGCGGCTAGCAAGTTAGCCTGTGGTTAGCAGGTTATGTCATGGCCAGTTTGTTAGCTTCTGCTAGCAGTTTAAGCTGAGGCTAGCACATTAGCATCTTGCATTTTAGCTTATGGCTAGCAGTCATTATAAAGGACTTTGGCTATGGCTAGCAGGTTAGATCATGGATAGCATGTCAGGTCATGGCTAGTGCGTTAGCTCACAGCTAGCAGGTTAGGTCAGGACTGTGTCATATTTAGAGCTTTAGGTAGCAGCAACTGTGTTAGCCCACTGTTAGCAAGTTGTCATAGCAGAGACTAACTTGTGGGAGACATATTAGCTTGAGGATTTTGACAGTGGAGTTTAGGTCTTAGTGCCTTAGGCTGTGGCTACCATGTTAGCACACTGCTAGCAGGTTATGTCATAGGCACATTAGCACAAGGCTAGCAATACAGCCTGCATTCAGTGTGTTAGCTTGTGGATTTTGTTTAGGCCGTTGCCACTGTGATGTTGTGCTGCTCACAGTCGTCAAACGACGGCGTTACAGAGGAACAGAAGAGTCAAGTAAATGGCTAAAAACTAAACCAAATATTATGTGCTTTAAAATAAAATATGTCATGATATACATGCATTTACAGGACTGAAATACGCTAATAAATAAATAAAGAAAGAAATAAACAAATAACTGAATGAATGAATCTACATTACTAAAACACCTGAGTTCAGTTCTCTTTCTTTTTAGGCCCTTTTTTTCTTCGTTTACTTTGGTGGTTCAGTACAAATTACTGGAGAAAAAACAAACCATAAATACATCACCAAACAGAAAAGCTTTGAAATATTTTTAAGAGATGTTTGTATAAGAGAATCTACATGAAAATTAATGTTTGAATTCCCGCCACTCAGCACTACTGAAAGGCCGGGAAAGCAGGCAGGTCACCAACAACCACACACTCCTACAGGACGGTGGGCACTAACACTGCACTACTGCCCCCTAACCAACCAGGACAAAACAGCACGAACAACACATTTATACTCCTCCAAGCTATCAGTCCCAACTATGGATTCAGTCCCTCTCACAGCTGTCGCAGCGCGATCTACTCCACATGACCACGCCTCCCACGCCATGGCTGAGTGCGCTGGTAGCGACGCTACATTATTAATGTTTATATTATATTAATCTGGAGAACTTTATCATAATTTAATTTGAACTGAGCTCCACAAACTACTTTACACTGGGATTTAAGACTTTTAGGTTAATATACAGTTTTGTGCTGAGATTCAAAAAGCAATAAAGAAAAAAGTGACTGGCAGAGTTTTTGACCAATTAAAACACAGCAGAGGAGGAGCTGAGCAGTCTGAATCCGCCCCCTGGAGGTTCAGCACTGCAGCTTTCCCCAAGTGTTTGATTTAACTGTTTAAATCCAAACAGGACCGTTAAGAGGTGTTTAACACTCAGTCCTCACAGCGTTAATGTTGATGTCGACTGTTTGAGATGTTTATTAATCGCCTTTATACAAAAATCTCTTCAGAATGTCTCGTCTACATTATTTTCTGAGATTATGGTGTTGTGTACCTGCCAACATCGGAGATTTCAGCTCTGGAAACCGAAGACTTTTCGCCCAAAGAGAATAACGTCAACAACGTCAAGAGAAAATTACTGGCATTAGTGTTAGCTAGCCAGTTAGCCAGCTAGGCTAAGGTTAGCTCTCTTGTCTGCTGAGGCTCTGCAGTTGTTGCTCAGTAACCACCCAGCGCTGTAAGCACAAGCGCTGCTGTCTGATTTCTGCAGCTCAGAGAGGAGCTGGTTAATGTTAGTGTTTAGAGGAGACGTCTTCAAATTGGGTCACCAGATCTCCTGTTTTTGTAGCTGATCACTGGGTGACCAGTCAGATACACCAACATGTCTGTTCACTACAAGTGACCCGAAATTTAATTCAGGGCTCAGATTTGAAGATCTCTGGTTTAGAGCTTCGACAGATGAGGCGGCAAGTTTGAGCTCACGGCACAAGTATTCTGAAAGGGAATGGTAGAAAAAATGAAAGAGCTGTTAGTCTAAATGTAAGACGAGGCTTCATCCTTGTACAGTTTAAACTAGTGTGTTTCAGTATCACAGGGTAATGGACACAGTCAGTCTGGGAGTGTTTAAATAGATCCACACTAAATTATTTAACAACACTTTGAAGTAGACATTATTTTGGAAATAGAGTTGATTATTCTGTTTGATGCACATTATGGGCTCATTTTCAATGAACTTGAACAGAGACGAAATTGTTCCTCCTGGTTTGATGTTAATTTTTTCCCATCAGCAGATCAGAGTATCTTTAGCTCTGTATGTCAAAAACAGCCCCAGAAAGAACTGTTATCTTTGCCCTTGAGTTCCAGTGTTTGTAGAATGTCCTGTGTTTTTGCTAAAATTAATACAGTCCCAAAGTGTTTCTTGTACAGTTTATCATTGCTGAAGAGGTGAACATTTCACTGGAGCAGTGCCTCCACAAAAGCCCAGCCTGAGAACCCCTTTACAACAGAGACATTTACAGCTTTGAGTCTATAGTAGGCTAAACTTAACATGTTATTCTGATGTTCTTAAATCTGACTTTTCTGTTGTTTTTATAGCCAGTTTAAGGACTGACTTCAAAGGAATTAGTGGGAAGGGATGGACATGAAAGTGTCCCAATTTCCAGGTAAAAACCTGCTGAATTGTCTACTAACTATGCGCAACTGCAAATTAATCTATATCGTGGGACAGAGAGAAAATTGAAAATAACTTAAAAGGAAGACAGGAGACCAGCTAACAGTATTAACTTTGTTCTAGGCATTATCTGCATCTAGCAGTGGTTCTAATTTAATACATTCTCAGTGGTTCGTTTCCCCAAAACAATTTCAGAACAGTGACCAAACTAACGAAGGATGTAAGAAAAGAAGGAGTCAGTTCTGTGAGCATTTCCAGAAAGTCTCTGTAATTCAAAACCTAAAGCTGCACTGTATATTTTTTGTTGTTAAAACTGAAAACAGTAGCGTTTCTCAGTCAGGAGAGAAAAACATGCTAAAATATGGTGTCTGTGCTGCTGCAAGTCACCCTGTAAAGCTAGTCATTTAAAAGTTAGAGGCATTGGGTCAGATCACACAGGAGGTTGTCAGACCACGTCATACGTCTTTACGTATCAGTGTAGCATTTCCAGTTAGCATGACTAACTAGTAACTTTCATTGATTTAATTTACTGGTAGCCATGTTAGACTTGTTTGGCTATACTGTCCCATTTAGACCCCATTTAGACCATCAGGCCCCATGAAAATACACATTAGATATACTCTGTGTGTTGAATAATCTTAAATAAGATATTCTGAAATATATATTCATACTGAAAACAGCTGTTAATTTGCAATTATTTTTAGTAATTTCAATGCGGCACAACACCCCAGTCATAATGGACTATTCCATGTTATGTGATGACACAACTGCGTAAAGGCAGATGCTACTAAAAAAGCGCTAATCTACACTATGGAGAAAAAAAAATCAAGTGCAACAGAGAAACGCAAAAATATGGAGGAAAAGAAAGTAAGAAAGTTTGTCACTAAACTTCCAAAACTAACTTTGTTTTCAGACAGAACACAGAGCTGCACAGCATGGCTGTAACTACCGCTGACTATCATAAGATTTAATGTGGAAACAGCGCCGTTCTGATGATGCTGTAACAGCTAGCTTAGCACACTCATAGACGCCGCCGCGGTATCACAGGCCTACCTAGTCAAAGCGGGTAGAAGATTTATTATGTTTACATCAGACAAGCCGTAGCTCCTTGTCTTTGACAAGCTATGAGAGCTCTACTTAGACACCACTTCTAAATTTAACATAGATTTCTACAATAACAGAACTGTAAATATTCAGGATATATGTGGAGAAACTAGTGATGACGCTGGGCTTTATATTTTGGTTTTTTGAAACTTAAGTTAACTTCTATTTTACCTGGTGATTTTTTTGTCTGCGGTGCACAACCTAACATAAAATACAACACAGGATATTTCAGTAGGATTTTTGCAGTATGATCATGAACTTATGTTTCATTATATGGCAGTGTATAGCATTTAAACTTTGTTGACCAGCTTCTTGGACATTTCTGGACAACACAGGAGTTTGAATGGAGATTTTATATTAAAAGGATAAAACAGACCACGACTAGGTTTAATTCCTGTCTAGGAAACCAACCTTATATGTAAGCTTTATTTTACTGATTGTTGCTACAATAAAGCTAATTTCCACTTGCATCTCTATGGGGTAGTTACAGTGTATATATAACGGTATATATAACATATTCACTTTCAAATAAAAAGTTTAATAACACTTGGGACAGCTGTAGTTTATAAACTGGCATTTAAAGCATGTAAGATATTTTACTTTGTATTTTACAGTTTTTGGTATTTTTAGTGTTGGTATTTCAACTTAAAGCTTAAAGAGAAACTTAGCGAATCAAAATTATTCACAGTGGTGGTGACAGGAACTGGACGTCAAAAGTATGTGGACGCCTGAACATCACATTTATGTGTCATTTCAAAACCATTAATATATACATGTCTGCTGAGTTTTATATGTAGTGTTGATGATGGAAAATAGTGATAAATTTGAAAAAAAAAATTCTTTATACTTTTGAAATCACTGTTTTGAACAATATAAAACCTATTATGTTACAGCTACATGTATAATGCATCATAATTATATGATAATGTAGCATAATTATATGATAATAAAACTTCATAGGTTTACAAAAAAATGTAGGAAGCTATAAAAATTATGAAATGTTCAATGATAAGCAGAGCTGCAGACGATTATATTAAAACTGAGAAAGCTGTATAGCTTTGAGAATGAACTTCCAGAATACCCAGAATGCTTCATACTCAAAACACAATGATCAAATAGCTAATCATTGGTTGACCAGGAACCATTTTCCCATTTGATGCTCAATAAAGCGAAGGCCTTTTCCTTCCTTCCACAAGAACTCAGTGGCTGAAGTCTTTTTCATTCCTTTTTATCCTTTTGCATTTTTGTTGATATTCTTTTTGAAAATATTAGATTACAGATAGTTATTAGGGCAATAGTATGGATAACATTAGAGTTACTTATAAATGTCCAGACCCTGGACAAAAAGAGTAAATTTAATGAGACAATATTCAATCAGTAAGGATCCCTCAGGGCTTCTAGGATTTCTGTTAAACAACTGGCTTTAAAGGGGAATTCCACTGATTTTTCTAAATTTCTGCATAATTTAGTCAGATTGGTTTGATGTGAAATGGTTCACTGTAGTGAAACTTAATGATACCTTTACAAAAGTGGTGACAGGAACCAGGAATTGACGATGTCAACAACACAAATATAGTCAGTTTATTTACAATGTAAAACGACCAGTGCACTTACACAAGTCTTCAGAATGTTTATATGTAATGTTTATGATGGTAAAATAGTTAGAAATCTGAAAAGCTTTTCTTTGGGACTATTTTACCTTATAATGTCCCAAATATATCTCTCCACTAAAAATGTATTATTAAAAAACCTTTTTAGGCTCAAACCTTCTCAAAACTTTTGTAAAACAATGTTTCAGGCATCAGGCAACATATTCTTAACTATTTCATGTGTAATAGCTTTTACTGAAATAGCTCTTAGAGACAGTGAACATTCTGGGTTACAGGTTCCTCTTATCAATTCGAGAAACAATTCGCTCAGCTCTCAGCAATTTATGTACAATTTTTAAAAAAGAGGTTGAATTCCATGCATTTTTGACTCTAAGGCCTTGACTATTAAAGCTTTGTAAAAATACACTATTTTCTAAGCCTGAAAGTAATTTCAAAGGTGGCAATTTAAAAAAAAAAAACAACAGCAAAAAAGAAAAACCAAACAAACAGAAATGTACAGATCGTTTTTTTCATGACCCACTCATCAAAGAACAAGTTTATGGTCACTATTCAGTGCCACACTGCCTGCAGCTTTTCATTAAATCAGGTTAATTAAATAATCTAAACTAAATAAACTAATAAACAATAATAATAATAATAATAATAAATTAATACATCAGATCTACTCACTATTCTACTGAGCATGATTTTGTTTGTTTTATTGTTTATATTTTTTCTTTTGTTTTTCTTCGATAGGCTTTTCTCACAGAGTCACATTTCAAAGTTTTTTCGTGTATTTCCAAGCAACAAAAGTGAAAGGAAGAAGTGGGTTCCCACTTGCCAAAGCACTGATTTAAACAAATCTGATTAGAGGACACTGTATATGTAACATGGGATACTGAGAGAAAGATCCCAAACTTCTCAAGCTGTTTATAGTTGTCTAACATAAAGCCACTCTCTGTTGCACATACAGGATGACAGTGATTTTTGTAATATTTCAGATTTTTAACAGAAAGCAGAAGATTTTCAGTTATCTGGTAGTTAATGTTAAGCTAGCTGGCTACAGGTGCAGAAGGGTTAGCAGTTCAGTGTCTCAGCTACATCACCTAAGTATGAACAGTGAATGTTAGCTGGCTTGTTATGTCAGTGATGTGATGCTCCTACACTACACATATGGCACTCTCCATTTAGTGTCATAAGAACTTGGATTAAACAACATGAATCCATCTTTCACTGTTGTCATTAATGTATGAAATCTAAGCTGTGGGTTTGAGCTCTGTGGTATGCTGTTACATTGTGGTTTCACTTTTCCGTCATACTTATTTTGAGGTGTAGGAGAGACATATACTGATGACCTAAAGAGCTCGCTAACGTTAGCTATGCATGCTAAACTGATGTTCAGAAATTAACTTATTAATTTAGCAAGCAAACCTACCTATCTAGTAGTGAGAAAGAATATGCTTTTAGTCATACTCGCTAATGGTACCCATCTACAATTCATCTAGATTAGATGGACCAGAGTTATATATCTTATGCTCACTCTGTAGTGTATACTAATCAAGCCACAAAGGGTAAGTTAAAATGAAAGTGTGAGAATATCTAAAAATATTTCTAGCATCACTTTAATAACTTATTTATTTTCCCTTAAATTTTTTTCTCACTGCTGTATAAAAAAATGGCTAACACTTGGGATGTTAGCAAGTTAGCTTTCCAGAATTTATTTTTTCACCTGGTCCCCAAATGTTAAGAAAAAAAAAAAATACAGCTCTCCCATCTGGTCAAAGTTGGTTTGACATGCTAAGAGTTTTCTATAATGGAGGAGTGGACTCGGGAATTTATTTATTAATTTTTTTTCATCTTAGCCTTCTGGGCTTCCATAGTATTCACACGCTACAAGAACAAGGGGCTTAGGGGCCACATGTTACTCAGTAAAGAATCAACACAAGTGCCACAAGTATAGTACATCACAAAACATCTACCTGTTCAGGAAATCTGCTATCTTGCCTCAACATACAGAGCATCCTTACAATGCAGCCAATACAGAGTGATACATTCAAACCCTACTATGCTAATCAGTGTAGCCTTTTATATTGTGCATGAATAGCAAAAGACGCAGCACACACAAAGTTTAGTTTCACTTTGTTTTTTGCTGGCTGCTGCTATAAAAACAGGTACAGAAATTGGTGAGTTTAGAGGGTCATTTTGATTGATTGGCTGGTACAAGTGTGGTGCAATAATAAAGCAGTTTTAAAAAAATACAGTTTGAAGTAATGCAGTAATACATAGTAATACAACACTATACAGAAGTGTAGAAGCAGTGTGGTGTTACTCTGATTGTACTGCATTATTCAAACTGTATTTTTGCTTTATCAAATTCAGTACTGCAATACCAATTAATTAAAATGGACAGAGTACAACTACAGTAATCCTGGAGTCTTAAGATCTGCAGTGTAGTCTGTAATATTGTTGCAGTTTTTTTTTTTTAAACTGCAGTACAAACACAGTATAATTGGCACAGTACAAATGTAATGTTACTGGAATCTTAATAACACCAGTTACTATTCAGAACGTAGAATAATACTGCTGTAAATTTCAGTACTGCAGTAGTAGTGCATTTATTTTATTTGTGTATTAAGTTAAGTAAAATGGATGTAATTACTATTAAAAACCTGCGTCATTATCCAGTAATACAGCTTTTAGTACTGCATCCATTTTACTACACCTGCATTTAATACAGCACACTAACTGCTGTTTTACTCTTACTAAAATACTACGGTCCTGATTTTACAGTATAGAGAAAATTTTAAGACTTCCGTGTTCAAACCCACATAATCAAGACAGTTATTCTGAAATACTCACACTTTCTCACATACATATACACACATATACACACACAGACAGGATGGATTCCAGTGCTTAAGTCAGAACACAAAAGGCCGGATACAGGATATAAAGTTATATATGTAGAACCCCATTTCCAAAAAAGTTGGGACGCTGCGTAGAATGTGAATAAAAATAGGATGCAAATATATGCAAATCATGTATACCATATTTTTGAAGGAAAATACTATAAATACAACATATCAAATTTTGAAACTGAGAAAATATAGTGTTGTTTGAAAAATATAAGCATTTTGAATTTGATGCCAGCAACACGTTCCTAAAAAGTTTGGACGGGGGCATGTTTACCACTGCGTTTCGTCACCCCTTCTTTTAACAACACTCTGTAAGCGTTTGGGAACTGAGGAGACACTGCTGTAGTTTTGAAAGTGAAATGTTTTCCCGTTCTTGTTTGATGTAGGATTTCAGCTGCTTAACAGTTCAGGGTCTCATTTGTCGTATTTTTCATTTCATAATGCGCCAAATGTTATCAGTGGGTGACAGTCTGGACTGCAGGCAGGTCATTTTAGCACCCAGACTCTTTTAATGCAGAGCCATGCTGTTGTAATACTTGCAGAATATGGTTTGGCATTGTCCTGCTGAAATAGGCAAGGCCTTCCCTGAACAAAAAAGTCATCACCTGGATGGCAGCACATGTTGCCAAAACATATATATCGTTCAGCATTAATGGTGCCTTCACAGATGTGCACGTCATCCATGCCATGTGCACTAAAGAACCCCTATACCATCATGAATACTGGCTTTTGAACTGGGCACTGATAACAAGCTGAGTGGTCTTTAGCCCGGAGGACACAGTGTCCATGATTTCCAAAAGCATTTCTGGATCCTGATTTCTTCTTTGCATTTTAGAGTTTTAACTTGCATTTGTTGATGCAGCAACAAACTGTACACAGACAGTAGTTTTTAAAAGTGATCCTGAGCCCATGCAGTGATTTCCACAACAGAATCATGTCTGTTTTTAATGCAGTGCTGCCTGATGGTCCAAAGAGCACGGCCAGCAAATGCTGGTTTTTGGCCTTGTCCCCTGCATATAGAGATTTCTCCAGAATCTTTTAATGCTATTATGTACCATAGATGATGAAAAAGCAAAAGTTATCTGCTGTTTTACATTGAGAAACGTTATTCTTAAATTGTTGCATTATTTGCCTATGCTGTCTTTTACAGAGTGTTGAACCCCTCCTCATCTTTACTTGTGAAAGACTCAGCCTCTCTGAGATGCTCTTTTTATACCCACTGACCTGTTGTCAATCAACCACCATGTGTTTTTTTAGCATTGCACCAACTTTTTTGGAATGTGTTGTTGGCATCAAATTCAAAATGGGACTGTATAAAGCAAATAACAGCTAGGTTAGACAGGGATGAGCAAAAAAGGCCTGTGTCAATATAAATGGCTTCTTTTTAGATTATGCAAGTATTGCAGCTGAAAAAGCTTTTCAAGAGTTTTCACAGCCTACTATAATACTAATATTAATAATAATATTAATACTACTACTACTAATAATAATAATAATAATACTAATAATAATAATAATAAATGACTCCAACACACACACACACACGCACACACACACACACACAGAAAGCTGTCTGTACCTGAGTGTGTCCAGTCTACAGTGTGGATCCTCCAGTATAGCAGAGAGCAGCTTCACTCCTGTATCTCCTGGGTGGTTGTAAGTCAGATCCAGTTCTTTCAGGTGTGAGGGGTTTGAACTCAGAGCTGAAGCCAGAGCAGAACAGCCTTCCTTTGTAATCATACAACCAGATACCCTGCAGAGAAGAGGGGAGACAGACAAAGTGAGAGATTGTATGGAAAAGTTTGGGCACCCCTGGTCAAATTACACACTTTCTTGATTTTCTAAGTGAAATTAAGCACATATCCTCTAATGCAAACATACACAAATGTGCAAACATGCACATTTTAATGCATAATTACTATTTTTTGTTAAATGTATCATAAAATATTGCTTCTGCAAAAGTTGTGACACTTTTTTTATTTTACAAAACAAGAAAACACAACATTCTGTGTACTACACAAAGATTTATGTCAAACAGACAAAATTTACACAACAGCTTCTCAAAAATTAAAACTAAAATGAAAACAAAACAAACAAAAAATTATTCAAAAAACCACTGTAATTCTGGTAGATCTAAAAAAAGAAAAGACATCTTGAGTTGGTATTTATAGCTGATGACAAGGGAGAGTGTTTTATTTATTTTTGGAAGTCTTCATAAAGATGTCCAACTTTATGTGTTTGTTAATTGTTTAATAATTTCAGGAGGGTGAGAGTGACTGGGATTGTAGTGGGTAGAGAAGCACTATAGGTTGTCAAAACAATTGTATTAGGCAGTAACTGGAAGAAGTTACTTACACAGTTGAGTCACATTATTATGACCACTTCCTACTTTCAATGGCGGCTGCACGTAGCTCATGAAGGAAGTCACGTGTCATAAGCTGGCTTGGTGGGTATATAAGGTGTGCAATAGGCTGTCTGCACACAACACCCTCATTGCTGACATGGGTAAAAGGAGTGATTCATCAGAGTTGCAAATAGGGATAATTACTGTCTTTCGGGTCAAGAGTGGCAGTATTTTCTGAAACGGCGCAGTTTGAGAACTTTTTGCATGCTGCTGTGGTGAAAGTGCATCGTGAGTGGAGAAATGACAACACTGTGAATAAGCGACGTGGACACTGCAGAGCACCACGTGCCATGGATGTGAGAGGTGATTGTCGGCTACGAAGGTGCATGAGGGCGGGCCGACACGATACAGTAGAGCAGCTCACGGCCAAAATGAACCAGAGGGCTATCAGGTGTGTGTCTAAAACAACAGTTCAGTGAACCCTACTGCGTATGCGGCTCCAAAACAGACACATGGTCATTGCACTTATTCTAACAAAGTTGCATCGGCAGAAAAGGCTTAAATTTTCACAGCATCTGAATTGGACCTCCAATAATTGGTAAAGAGTTGCCTTCCAATGAGTCACATTTTCTGATTCATCGAATGGATAGCCGTTGGCATGTCAGGCGAGAAACATCAGACAATAAACACCCTGCAACCATTGCTGGAAGAACACAAGCTGGTGTTGGCAGCGTTATGGTCTGGGGAATGTTTTCGTGGCATTTTCTGGGCCCACTCATCCATGTGGAAGGCACTCACAACCGATTTGGGTATGAATCCATCCTTGCAGATCATGTACACCCACACATGCTGATTGTCTTCCCTGGGGCGGATGGGATCTTCCAGCAATGTCACATGGCTAGAAATGTCTGACATTGGTTAGAAGAGCGTGAGCAAGACTTCCAAGTACTACCCTGGCTCCCTAATTCCCCAGACTTGAACCCAAACCTCGATCATTGGGTTCACTCTATGGATTCTCCCTCATGCACCCTCCAGCAGCTGTGGGGTGCACTGCAGTCAACATGGCTCCAGATACCTGTGACAACCTACCAGGACCTTACTGAGTCACTCCCAGCTTATCTAGCTGCTGTCCATGCTGCACACAGTGGTTACTCTGGAAATTAGCTGGTGATCATAATATTGTGACTTAACTGTGTATATATTTAAGTAAGATGATATAAATAGCATTTGTCCACAAAATAGCCTTTTGAGATATTTGTAAAATATCATATTGCATGTGCATTTGGGCAGGTCTGAGAAGGTGGCAGTGCACGCTCATTTTTCGACTGGATTTTGAATGTCACTCTCCCATGTTTTATACTCAGTTTTGGAAATTCTTGTTTTTTCAACAAATTTCCTTTCACTTTCTCCTTTAGTATACAAATGGATAATGTTATATCTAATCTCCTTAGAAATGTCTCCTAAAAATGAATAATTTGTAATTAATGGTCATTTTGACTGAAAATGAAATAAATACAGGTCTCTGATTTTTGCAAAGTATTATATACAAACAGATATTAGCAATGTGTTACACACAATCTCTCAATACAGGGACTTTCTTTTATGGACAGGATATTTTCTGATAGCATATACTTGCTCATCTTTTTGATATAGCATTGCATATCAAGAATGAATTAACAGAAGTCTCACCTGAGTATATCCAGTTTACAGTGTGGACTCTTCAGTCCAGCAGAGAGCAGCTCTGTTCCTGAATCCTGAAGGTCATTGTTGCTGAGGTCCAGCTCTTTCAGGGAGGAGTTTACCATTTGCAGTGCTGATCCCAGAATTTCACAAGATCTTTCCTCAAGATTACATGTATCTAGTCTGCAAAGAAAGACATCCAGCATCTTACAAAACAGTCAAATACATTGACCATATATTTGCATATTTGTAGCTTACTACAAGCTAGGATGATTCCACTAAATGACAAGAGGAGAAATGTTGTTTCCTTTTCTCAAAAAAATGGTCTAAGTTTGCTTATAAATAAAAGTGGGACTGTAATCAGCAACAGCTGTTTAGCTTGTGTTTTCATCTTTGCTACCATAGATTTTGGGCATAGAAGCTTATTTACAGAAATATTTTTTTATAATAAAGATACAATGTTTCAATAATCCAACGTAACTTACTTTATAAGTCTGTGGTTTATTTTCTCTGTATTCTATTTGTTTTTTGGGGGGATAAATAAGTGTCTTTTCCTTAAGATTACACAGTCTGGATTATTAACAGCCAAAGGAGAATTTCTGATAGTAGTAAGAAAAAAGTATTTATGCTTTTATAACTTACATTTCATAAGAAGTAATAGTGCAATCAACCAATAACATTTTTAGTTTCAATAGGTGGTACAGTAATGCAAGAAAAAAATGTTACTCTGGGTTTTCTGGAAGTCCTAGATTTGTCACTGACTGCGAGTATGAGCTGCAGTCAAAGAATTGGGTTTCTGTCAACTGTTAGAAACTGAATATGGCAGCAGCTGTTCTATGGGTATTTCTTTGAAAAAGTCACTGTAAAACTACGACTTTTTAAGAAAATATATATTACTGGAATTTCTGTTAAAAACCTAAAATGTCTGTGTCTCAGTTACAGATACAATATGTGTCTCCACTACTGCCTGGTTAACATAATATTAACATGGTATTAACATAAAATCATAACATTAAAATCTTATAAGTGTGGCAGTGGCAATTAGCATTATTGTAGCAGTAGTACATTTCAAGACTTATTATAAAACAAATTAAAACATTTTTGCATTAAATACTGCTATGCTCATGACACTATGAATGTATTTGGCTCTCTGTGTAAACAAAATCAAAAAGTTCAGGAAAAATCTCAAATAGACTTTGTTTTAATAGTTGCATTGGTCAGCTATTAATCTCAGCATCAGACTTCTAACTGTAGCCAGGTTTGATGAATATCCCAAAACATAGTCATGTTGATAGGGATACTTTTATTTAGCTTTGTCTTCACCTTTTTCACCTTTTTGAGTTTTTTCCACATGCTTCACTTTCATACACTTAAATTTTGTTATCTAGGAATTCTTTTTTAAGCATGTAATTTTGTATGATTCTTTAAGTTCAATAAACCATACCCTTTTAATGTAAAAATATGTGTTGGTGAAGTCTTGAATATCAACAATGAAATCTCACCTGAGTATCTCCAGTTTACAGTGTGGACTCTTTAGTCCAGCAGAGAGCAGCTCTGCTCCTGAATCCTGAAGGTCATTGTTGCTGAAGTCCAGCTCTTTCAGGGAGGAATTTACCAGTTGTAAAGCTGATCCCAGATTTTCGCAGGACTTTCTCCCAATATTACACGAAGATAATCTTATAAAAGCAAATTAGAAAAAAAAAGTATTTATATCATAATGTTAGACAACACATTTACAACTTATCCTGCGTATCTGTAGCTTAGTAAGTTGGCTCCACTGAGTTACAGTAGGATAAAGGCAATAAAGTCAGCAGCATTTTTTCTTTTCTCACAAAGTTCTTAAAGTTTGCTTATAATATTCCTTCATTAACGTGACAGTATAATCAGCTGTATTTGTTTAACTCATGGTTTCATCTTTCTTACCATGCATATGTGGCATAGCAGCTTATTTACATGTAGAAAAGCTAGAACAGTTCACTAATCCAATATAATTTGCTACTTTGTTAATTAATTTAATATTTATCTCTATGAATTCCAGAGTTATTTCAGTTTCAGGACCAGGAAACACAGTACTGAGGGTGTGGTAGAGTGAATGCTTTCATTGCTGTTTTCTACAGCTTTCCAATGGACTTGTAGATTTCTGGTAAATAAGTAAAAAAAAAAAAATGACAAGCCTACTTTTGCTGGATCACCTTTAGCTGCCTGGCATTATGTGCAGGGTGCTCAACCTGCCCTCGTGTCCAGTGAATGCCAAAATTTTACCAACCAGAAATGTTCCATCTTAAAATGTTTTGATATTTATAGTAATAATGAAAAGATACAGGATGTTTAGTAAATATTTCAAGTAAATCAATTTATCTTGCATTTAAACAGTAAAACTATAAAGGATCCTTATTGTGATAGCAGTTATGCTCTAGCCTAGACGTACTAGCCGTTCTAAGAAAAAGTTATCCACTGTGCTATCAGCATCCCAAATGAAAAGCAAAGGAGACCAAAAAATCTGCCTTCTTGTGGATTTGTTTGAAATTTACTGATATGCTCTATGTACTGCTGTGAATGAATCTGCTACCAGAATTAGTCACAGATTTAAGTCTTAACAAATTTCAGCCTGTCTCTTTTCCTTCCTTTCAAGCCTGTAACTTTTTCCACCGTTTTCCATACTAGTAGATTCCTCAATATTCTTCATTTAAAGCAGTGTTTAAAACCGTCAATATGCAGTATTCCAGCCCTGATCACAAAGCAGATTATTGACCCAACAGTACTCAACAGACCATTCTCACACTTCCACATCCGTTAATGCGGAAGCATAAATAGTAGCTTTAAACAGCTTCTGGTCGTGCTGTAAAAAATAGCTGAAACTGCCCAAAATCACTGCTGCATTCCTTAGTGCACCAATAATTCAGCTAAACATGTTTACGTGTTTCCACTCTATCAAGTTTAGCAATGTGTAACTTCAGCTGCATAGCTCTGCTCATCATGTGCCACTTTTAATGAGGTAACTGATTAAAAAAGAGGTAAAACTGAACTGGAAACCAACGTAGGCTGTTAAGTAGGACAGACAGTGAAAATCTTTACATGGATGTGTGATGTGTTGTTAAACATAAAGATCCACTATTTTAGAATCACGGATCATGATTTTTTATGCGTTTTTCCATTTCCATTTTCAGTAACGCTTTACATTAAGGGTTGCAAATTAAACAATATTTATCTGAATAAGTCATTAACTACTATTTATTTATTTATTTATTTATTCAGAACCATTAGCCAACTGTGTTTGCACACTGTGGAATTAGACCTCTGCATTTAACCCATCCGTGAGTGAAACACCCACATACATGCACACTAGTGAACATACACACTAGGGGGCTGTGAGCACACTTGCCCGGAGCAGTGGGCAGCGCTATCCACGGTGCCTGGGGAGCAATTGGGGGTTAGGTGCCTTGCTCAAGGGCACTTCAGTCATGGACTGTCAGCCGAGGGGATCAAACCGGCAAACTTAAGGTCACAGTAACTAGTTAAGTCTTAATCATGAATTTTATTTATTATATTTTATTCTGTTTCTCATTTAGGCTCATTTTAGTGCCTCCCCATGGCGATATTTGTGTACTGCAGGCATTCAATTTGCATTTAGCAAGTCTTCCTCCATTTTGTTTGCAG
>JAILXH010021936.1:27261-37413 GCA_023558415.1 Piaractus mesopotamicus | reverse complement strand
TATATATATATATATATATATATATATATATGTAATTTTTTTTGGATATGTTAGAGTTTTTTCTTGGGCCTACTATAAACGTATACTCCAAAAAATGCAAATATTTAAAATATATAAAATGCATAATACACAGATTAATCTTAAAACATAAAAGATGTATAATGGGTGTTATTTACAGTTGCATCCTGAATATTGAAGACATGTACAGTTATACAGTTCTAAAATATTTGGTGAGTGCAAGATATTCAAGACATTTCTCTTAGTGCAGGTGCTAATATAAATCTTAAAATAAAAATAAATAAATAAATAAATACATAAATAAATAAAATACACAATGTAGTCATAAGAAAATGTACAAATTACATAAAAAAAATGTAGTTACAGTTGCATGCAAAAGTTTCATCAGGGTGCCTAAACGTCTGCCTTTGACTGTATACAGTTATTACATATTCAACAAGTACAAAACGTACAAGAAAGTTCTCTTGGTGCAAATTTCAATATAATAATAAATGCATAGAATACATCATGCTCAATATACAATTCTACAGTCTACATATGATTATTTGAAACTAGTATTAAGGACTGTTACATTATAAATATCCAAATGTACAGTAAACTGTATACAGTAAGTATAAGTATACAATAAGTAGTGGATTTTATTATGTACAGTGACATTATAAGTGTCAGTGATGTCCACTCGTACTGATACGATTTAACATATCCGGTATTTAATATTTTGGGTCTGTGTATGTCCCAGGTACCACCAGGCAGCCGCGGGACGGGGAGATCTCGGGGGTGGACTACAACTTCGTCTCCATCGAGGAGTTCTTCTCGCTGGAGGAGTCGGGGGCTCTCTTGGAGAGTGGCAAGTTCAAAGGTCAGTATTAGCATGTGCTTACAGCCCTGTAACAGCATAGTAAACACTGTTCTACAGCTAATACTAATTAACACAGTATTCAGAATACAAAACATCCCACTTTACTGTTTCAAGCTGACTTGTTTGACCTTGATTTTTAAGCAGTTGTTTGAATGACTCAGTTATTTGATGCTTAAGCAGTATTTGTTTAAGCACACTTTGCTGAAATGCTATTTTTGTGCTGTTGTTGTAAGGCAGAATCAAAAACAAGGCTGCGGCTCTTGTGTGTTCTTCAGTGCTGTCTGATATTTGCGATGCTCAGTGTTATTTGCAGATCTGCGTGTGTGCGTTTGCGCTGTGAGAGTCAGGGTTTCCTGCCAACATTCAAAACATGCTAGCCTACCACCAGCTCCAAAAACGCTGGTTGCATCATGCTTGAAATGCTGTGTTAGCATAGACTAAATTACAACATTATCAGCCAAAACAGCTCAAATAGGCCCATATTAGAGCAGGTGCCAGCCTCAAATAAACCTAGATTGAATACATAAGTGTATCGTCACGGTCCAGAAAAACAGCGTCTGTCTGGATAGAAATAGAAATGCTCCAAAATTGCCAATTAACAATGTAAAATATTATTACATTAATTTAAATTGAAATGTAAATACGCTTTTGCCTTCTCCTGTAGAGTTACTATTTCGACCATACTTTTTTTTTTTTTTTTTTTTTTGATATATACTCACTGAACACTTTATTCCTTTATACCTTGTATCTACACTCAGTGTCTATTTTGTCGGCTCCACTTTGCCCCCTTTCACCCTGTTCTTCAGTGGTCAGGATCCCTACAGGACCAGGTATTATTTGGGTGGCGGATCAGTCTTAGCACTGCAGCGAGACTGATGTGGTGGCATGTTAGTGTGTGTTGCGCTGGTATGAGTGGATCAGTTTTTAAAGTGGTCAGTAAGTGTACATTGTTATTAGTGGACAGATATAAATTTTGCAATGGCCACTAGGGCAACCAAGCCAAAGAATATTGTGGCCAAAATCAAGTATTTGTGGCTAGAATTATAGCAGCACAGTCTTTTAAGTGAAAATAAGTCAACACATGCTCTACAGAGAACACACATATGCACATTTTAATGCACAGTTACTGCTTATTTGCTGAATTTAACATATTGGGGAAATAATCATAACATAAACATAACGTGGCTTTTATTTGTAAATTTTATTTTTTTTTAAATAAGTTCAACTCAGCACATAACTAGACATTGTGCACTAAAATTAGCAAAAAATGCCCTATTTGTTTCCTGCAGAGGATCTGTACTTAATTTCAGGTAGAGAAAAAGTGTAATTTGACCAGGTGTGTTCAAAGTTTTGCAAAAGACTGTACATTGTATTTGACTGTACATTGTATTTGTATTTACTAAACAACAGCGAAATCGCCAAAGTGGATCATTCTCAGCACAGCAGTTGCACTGACATGTCAGTGGTATGTTGGTGCATGTTCTGCTGATATGAGAGCATCTGACATGGCATTGTTGCTGGGATTTTTACACACCTTGGTGTCACTGCTGGGTTGACAATGGCCCACCAACCGAAAATATCCAGCCAACAGTAGTCCTGTGACCAGCAGCTGACCACAGGTGAAGCGATAGAGTGGCTGTAGGAACGCATCTCATATTGCTAACCAGTTGTTTGAAGACTGAGACCAACTCATTAAACAAATGGAATATGGTATGGATTTAAATAATAATCAGAATAAAAACCTGCAGCCACAAAGGATAACTAAGACAATTTTTGCATGGCAAGACGATCCTTAGTCTTTAAATGTACACCTACAGCGCTGTATTAACAAGGCGTTTGTATTTAAGAGGCCAGTGTCCACATTATTTAAAGCCCCCAGCACCAGTGCAACACACACAACCATACCATGTTCTGAGACCCAACTTATATCTCCTTAGCCGTGGTCCTATGGTGGTCCCTTCCTGTTCAGGGACAGGGTAGAGAGTGTTCACAAATTGTGCAGCAGTAGATGAGCTATAATCAGTAATTCTAAACCCACAAAACTGTTCCTAATAAAAATGGACAGTGAGGGTATGTGCCAGGAATGGGGATGTGATATGTGTATTCTTCATCTGTTCAAAGAATGTGTCTAAGCATGTGGTTGGTTACTAGTTTGAATCCCAGATGCCAAGTGGTTTAAAATCCGAGGGCTGGAGGGTTTCTTCGCCCTTTCACAGGGTAAAACCGCTGTGCTCTTGAGCTTTGCACTTAACCTCCGGGTGCAACAGCATGACATTAGAGTTTACCTACCTGCTCAATGATTGCCCAGTGTCCCTCCGGTGAATAAATAAAGGGTAAAGGCGTTGGTGTTACATGCAGTTCGGTCTATTGTGAAAGTCATTTTTCATGTGGCATATTTTCTCATCCGCCCGTATTTAAGGATAAGTTGTTAAAACTCTGTATTTTGTCTCTAGTCCAATGCGAGGGTGGTAAACCAGTTCCCCTGGCAATGAAGTCCATACTGAAAGGCTAAACTGCTCCTATTTTTTTTTTTTATCACTCCGCACAGGAGAAAAGAGGCTTTTCTCTGTAATCCCTGTTTCAGTTCTCCTTGCTCTCTCACGCTCCCTCTCTCTCTCTCTCTCTCTCTCCCTCTCTCTCTCTCTCGCTTGCTCTCCTTTACTGCTGTAAACAAGGCCACCGTGCAGTTAAATATCCCTCAGAAAGAGGATGGAAGCTGAAGCTAGTACACTCAGCCCCGTTTTCCAACGCCTAAGGCAGAAAAATCTCGTCTCTGGTGGGCTTTACCTATAAGCCGTAATTAAAGCCACCAGTTTTATGAACAGGCAACCTATAGCATGCTGTTGGCCATGCTCTGCAGTTTTGAGTTTATATGTGGTAGCTGGAGCTTTGCTCTGCTCTTCTCCAGCGCTTCTCATCTAATTGCAGTCAGTTGCCTTGAATGTCATTTCGTGTAATATATTCATAAGCATACTGATTAAAGTTTATAAAAATAGGTTCAAAGTACTGTATTATCTAGGCCAGACAGTGACAGCAAAGCATAAAGATGAGCGTTTCACCTCATTTGACTGCACAGAACATTGTTAATGAATCTGTTGTACTAGGAACGTCAAAATATTATTCTAACATGTTCATTTAAAAGTGTCATTTATGATTTTAAATGGAGCTTTATTGTGGATGATGAGATGTTTATACATTACGGCTTTACAAACCTCACATTCAGTAGGTTTCAGGTTGGATTTCTATTTAATAATGAGAATGCTGTACTTTCGTCGCTCATACACCAGAGTGAGTGGAAAATCTGTAGTACCTCGATCTCAAGGGTTCTATGATTTGAATAGCTCTGGTATAGACGAAACTAATGTATCATCATAAGATTAATCCATTTATTTCACTGTATATACAGAGACAGAATGATGGATGTAAAATTATTAATGACTAATGAGCTGCTATTCCTGCAACTCCTTTCATCCACAGGGAACTACTATGGGACACCGCGGCCGGTCCACATTGGCCCCGATAGCCCACCCATCACCTACCAGGAGCATCGCAACCTGCTGAGGAACTTCCGCACACGAAGCAAGTCCCTCAGCAACCTGGAGAAAGCTGTGGAGGAGGGGGATAACAGTGAGGAAGACTCGGGTCTCTCAGGTACTGCACAGGAAGGTGCACTGTGTGGCATACTGTTATCTATAAAAATGGACTAAAGAACACTAAAAAGACAAAATTCAGGCTTTAAGAATGTGTTGCATTACAATAACAATCATCAGTGTGAGGAACAACAATTGTTGTTTTAGTGTCACTTTGAAAAAAAGGTAATTAAAGGGGCCTTCAGTGAACTAGGTGCTAGAGGGCGCTCACAAATGAATGGGTTCCTATGAAACTGTTGTGCAAACCCATACTTTGTAAATGCTTAATTATTTTAATGCAGAAAACACATGCACATGCACATTCTCACTACAGAATAGCATAAAATATTTCCACACTGCTGTCGTATTTATAAGTGCTTTTGACCTCTAGTCTTTCTAATGTTGCCTTATGTACATTCAGGATGTCAGTGAGCCAGTGAGCTGAGCAGCTCGCCAGACAACCAGAACTCAGTTGCAGTCTTGTTAGCATCACACTGCCCAAAGCCTGTTTGCTGTAGAAACAGAAGATATCTTTTTTTAATGAAATACGTCCTTCTGCTTTTCTAAAAATAAATGTCCTGCATAAATGACTAAAAACATGCATAATTTTTCATTTTAAGCCCTTTACCTCCATGTATTGAGGACTTCCTCGCGGGTGCACATTGACTGTACATTGTATGGTTAAAGTCCGCACACTAGAGCAGGAATATTCAACTTAAACTTGGGAACATCCAGTTAGATCAAATTTCTCCAGATAAACAGACTAACATAATGGAGGCAATGATTATCTTTACAGGCTTATCTATTAATCAAGGCAACTAATAAAATAAAATGACACATCAAATCATATAACGAGCGTTTCCCGCACTTGTGCGTGGATGAGCACTCTGAGGGACCTTTCGTATTGAGCTTTGGGTTTATTTTATTTGTCCTCAGAAGTGAATTTTGTGAGTAGGTTCATTCAAAAGCGTGTTTCACAGTGGCGCTTGCGCTAAACGTTTCCACTTTTGACCAGCGCCACTGACTCTGAACAGATGAGACACATCGATTTTGGGAAAACAGAAAAAAGCACAATTCTCTGTTCATTCGTTTTTAAACACTGTTTTCGTCGTCAGCTTAGTAGTAGCTCAGTATATACTGAATAATAACTCTCAGTGAGTAATAAGACTGGGATTTTAAGGGGTTAGCAAATCACTATTCAGACCAGAAATGATAAATACAATAAAAATTCTGTGTTAATTGGTTTTTATACATAATTTACATACTCGGTTCTATTCACTGAAGTACTTTACTGGGTCCACATTCCGACTGCAATTCCCCTGTTAATCACCCCTGGAATAGAGGAATTTGGAGGTGGGTTTTTGAGGGGGTGGACCCTCGTTTGCAGCACCAGAAGGTTTACAAGTTGTCCGCAGATGTCTACTCATGTTATGAGATCATATCTGGTGAGACTGTGTGTTCATGAGCCACAATTAATGACCGTAACTAAACGTGGAAATAAATGGCACATAATTCAGAAATCATATCCGTGTCTGAAGCTCTTGAGATTGTCTTCATTGTATTTCATGTGTCATGTTCCTCAGATGTTTCACTGTTGGATTAATGGACAGGATTTGTGGAGTGGAACAAGACAGAAGCTCGCGATTTGGCCCAGGGTGCCATTTAACATTATACACTATGATAATGATGTTTTCGTATCGTGACGTTACGTAAGAGCAGCTGATTGGGTAATACTTCTGGAAAGTAGCCTTGAATTTAACTGCACTTTTAAAGAGTAAAGTAGCTTTGGGTGACTTGACCTTTTGGCTGATGTGACGTTGCGTAAGACTGTCCTTGGGGTCGTGTCTGAAGCTGGGTTGTCTGGATGCTGTTTCTTCTGCCCTAGCGGGATCAGCAGGGGCGAGCAGCGCCCCACCCACTACAATCGTCTCCCCCAATCAGACCTGGGACTCTGGCGGGGCTCGGGACGGGGGTGTCGCCATGGAGAACGGAGCCCGTGGGGGGGCTCTGCCTGAAAACTGGGAGATGGCATTCAGTGACTCAGGAGAACCCTACTACATCGAGTGAGTCAGAGAGAAAGAGAGTGAGAGTTCAAGACATGTTATTTCATTGCCCCGGCGGGAATGAGTCTTGTGCATGACACACCGTTGACTTGACTGTGATATTTGTAGAACGCACAGTCAACAGCATGTCACATGTGAACACGTGCGTATGAGAACAACAGACGTCTTTATATAACACTAAACTTCTCAGTACTATTCTCTAGATGAATTATTTTCACAGTAGAGCAGGGATGATAAACAACTGATAAATCAGGACAACATTTTACATCTCTTTATCCCTTAAAATAAAAAAACAGGATATTTTTGTTACTGTGTCTGTAGGAGTGATATATGTGAACAACCTCTGTTCTGGTTGGCTACCCTGCATTGTGTTTCCACATCTTGAGTGCTGAAAGAAGAATTATAACTTTGTAGCTGTTACTGCTTGATGGATCTATTTCTCTGGCATTCAGTGTTTGTTTAATGACAAAAATATATCAGACTTGGTGTGAAAGTTTCACTTAAAATCATGTCTTTTTTTTCATTCTCCTTTTTTTTTTTGTATTAAAAAGACCTCACAATTTAAATAAATACTGAACAGCGCTGTTTTTGATGGGGTTATAAGCATGTGGCAGCACAACAGTGACATAGGTTGTGTTTTAAATAGCATAGCATGTAGTGAATACATGCATGCTGCACCAGTATATACCGTGTACCGCATCCTGCTCCTCATATCGGTGTGCAGTAGTCTCTTAGTATCTTTTCATCCAGTAAGCCGCAAAGTGCTACGTACTGTGCTACAGGACAGGAGACTCTACCTGCCCTGAGGGGTTCAGTTAATCGGCCCAATCAGAAGACCATTTTTTAGCTCTCCTGTCACACTGATGGCACAAAGAGATGCAGTATATCTTGACATTAGCCCTGGCTGCGTACTGGAATTTTTGTGTGGAGTAGTATGTTTTCCAGGTGTCTTTGGTCACATATTGTGTACGACTTGCTACTTTTGGGCACAATTGGCATGAGAGCTGTACCGTAGTAGGCTATTTTAAACACAACCATGCACTCACTGCTGCTTGTAAATGAAAAAACCAGATCATGAAAGAAATCATAAAAAGCTTAAGACTTTTATTTTGGTCAAAAAATGAGTGCATAATTTGCTGAACAACCTTATAATCGATTCTAACATTCGATGCGATTAATTTGCCACCTTTAGATCTGTGGGTTGTGATGCAGTCATGATATTTACACCCTTACTGATTTTGGATAGAATTATTGCTTAAGTACATTTCAAAGTGGTGGAGCTGACATGCTATGATGACATGTGATCTCGGAAAAACTCTGAATGTTTCCTTTTTCGTGGAATTTTTTCAGTCATAACTCAAAGACGACGAGCTGGCTGGACCCGCGAACACACAGCAAGGAGATCGTCAGCAAGACAGAGTGTGAGTGTGCACCCCCCAACCCCTGCCTGAGTGTGTGATCTCTCAGAACTCTCCCTCCCTCTCTGTCTTTTCTCTGGAATCCTCACAGAGAGATTAATGAACTCTTTGACAGCCGTTTGCTCTCTCCATCTTATCCCTCGCTTTCTCTCCCATCCAAACCTCCCCCCTTTCCTCTTCCTCTCCCTCTCTTCTCTGAGTCTCTTTCAAGTTGAAAGTGACTTTCTTGTGTTCATACTGAACTACCTTTTTTTTTTTTTTTAAACGAATAAGGTCGTATGTGTTCATTTTTTCAGAAGCTGCTGAGTCACAAACACATGCAAATGCATGATGATGATGATGATGATAATAATAATAATAATAATAATGAGTAGTATTAAAGAAAAGTCTTAGGCACTTAAGCAAGCTGTGTAAAAACATTCCTCTGGGCAGTCAGTGTGTTTATGCTTGAAAAACGCCATGTAACATAAAGAATTCAAACAGTCATTAATGTTGTAAAAAGTGACAGGAATATTTTGCCCAAAAATGTAGTTAATATACCGTGAGCTAGTTAGAAGAGCGCAGGTTTGGTTCCAGATTTCACCTCGACAGCCATCACACAGACTTGTTAAATTCCCTCACCAGCACGCTCGATTTAACTTGATGAAGGACTGTTTACAAACCAGGTATTGGATAATAACTACAATAGAGTCTTGATGCTTATCTCCCATGAGTCCTGAAGGATGGCGGGTCAAGCCAAGCTGTACTTGAAGCTTAAAGGGCTCCATTTACGGGTCACATTTTGACTATTGCCATCGGGTAGGAAGGGGCTGGTCCATTTTTGGCTTTACAGGTGAGCATCAGGGTTTTAAATCTGATGCGAGCAGCTACAGGAAGCCAGTGAAGAGGACACAGCAAAGGAATGACATGAGTAAATTTAGGAAGATTGAAGACAAGTCATGCTGCTGCATTCTGGATCAGCTGTAAGAGCTCTGATGGCCAGCTCCGGAAGGCCGGCCAAGAGCGAGTCGCAGTAGTCAAGCTTCAAGATGGCAAGAGACTGAACAAGCCCCTGGGTGATCTCCCTTTAGAGCAAGGGTCAAATCCTCCAGATGTTGAAGAGGAGAAACCCCGAACCTGAGTCAGATTTGCTGTATGAGCTCAGAATGAGCTGGTCATCCAGAATCTCACAAAGGCTTCTTGCATCTTCACATTGAAGAATCTGAGCTTACCAGCCAGATAAATAGCTTTTTAAACATGATTTTCTCAGGTGCCTAAAACGTTGGCATATTACTGTACGTAAGCAGGACGTATCATTTATGATGGCGCAAAAGTATTTTAATTTTCTATTATTATTAGCCTGTTTCACAATGTGCTGCACTACAGTCCCCAGCATGCACTGCAACGTTATGTGCTTCGACTCTCCTACCCCAACAACAATCTATGGGACAGCGGTTTCTCAATCCTACACAATCCTGCGCAATTCCACACCAGTCATATCACCAAAATGCATTTCAGCTGCAGTTATCCAATATAAACACTTAATTTTAGCTCAGCAGCTCAGAAACTGAGCCCAAGTCTTAATGAACTCACAGCAAAGAAACGACGCCAGGCGTCTAGTTCAAGCAGATAGGTAGGTTTAAAAGACTGAGCTCCTGGGGACATTTAAATTTAGAATATTTCAAGTGTCCATGTAATATTTCAAGGTCTACTACAAGTGTCTGATGTTTTTGGATATTTTGAATAAACAATGGCCAGTTCAGATTATAACACAACATTAATTAAAAATTAAATAAAAACTTTTTTTTCTCTGGCCCACAGATTTGTTGAGATTTTTTAATGTGGCCCTTTTACTGGTTGGGTTTGACACCCTTGCTGGTAAAGTATGTGTATTAAACTCCAGTCCAGCACTGTTCCATGCTCAAACACTGATCCAACTCATCTGTTAATTGCCAGGCTTAGTAGGCGTGTTTGAGAAGGAACATCAGCAAACTGTGCTGCACACCAGCCCACCAGGACAGAAATGTAATACCCCTGCTGTGAAGTATAATAGTACACCAGTTTAGCCAGCAGAGGGTGCTCCAGTTAAGCATTTTTGTGTTTGCTGTGACCCCCTCAAGGCAGTGGGCACAGACAGGGCAGCAGGTCTCTTGACATTAATATGAAGTGCCGGATTAAGCATACCA
>JAILXH010021936.1:0-14477 GCA_023558415.1 Piaractus mesopotamicus | reverse complement strand
CTCTCTCTCTCTCTCTCTCTCTCTCTCTCTCTCTCTCTCTTTCACCCACTCCCCCCTCTCTGTGTTCTTCAGTTGCACTCTGTCAGTGCAGGAGCACACGCTGCCTCCCTCTGCTCTGAGAGAAACAGCTTTACAGGATTTTTCTTTTTCATTCTCCTCCTGCAAATTTTATGTCGTTGAAGAATTAAGGTCGGCTTTTCTTTTGAATTTCCCCTCGGATTTGACTCGGCTCATCTGAACAACATGTTGGAGCGGCTCCAGTCTGCCATGAAGTCTGTGAAGGACTCGAAACGTAACTACCACAGTTCTGTCCACACTTTATTGACTGGTTTAGTTCCAGCAGTGACTTTAATGATGCGTTAAATACCTGTTTCAGATGTTTCACGTGTTGATTTAGTCATTTTTCTCATGTGTTTGGTCTACGCTGGGCTTTCTGTGGTGATTTCTGTCTTGTTTGCCTGTGTGGCAGTGTTTGTCCTGAGGTACGGAGTCCGTACGGTGCGTGCACGTTTGTATGGGGACAATCCATGTGAGTGAGAGAGTAAACAGTGCGTCTGTGAGAGTGTTTTGAGAGAGAGAGAGAGAGAGAGAGAAAGAATGTATTGTGTGGTGTATGAAGTCTTGGGGCACTGTGGGGTAGTTGTGGTGGTCTGTGGTGCTTTGATTTGGCCCCGGCACTAATTATCCAGCATAGAGGCTCTGTGCTTTAGCCAACCTGAATTTTGAAATGCCTGAAATATTTCCAGCTGCCTCTCGGTGAGCTACAGTCATGAATGGCCTAATTCTCTGCTTCTGTACTGGAGCAGACTACAGCCTTTCTCATCAGACCCCATCAATGCCAGGGTGCCCCCGACTGACATACAGTTGACTGTGTCTGTTGTGAAAAGCGCTGTGCCAGTAAAATTGAATTGAATTGAGCATACGTCTGTATCTCTTTTATAGAAGAAAAAAAACCCAACATTTTTCATTTTAATGTACATTAAAGGGGATTTTTTTCAAAATTTCAATCAGTGAGATGTAAACAAAGCAATTCAGAGTGGTTTGATGTATTTCTTGACAACGGTGGTGATAACTAGGGGTCGCATTGCATCGCATGTATTTTAAAGCCACCAGGCAGCATATTTGTAACCTTGTCATGTGGGTCATTGTCAGTATACTGTATGCTGTCTTTGGCACCTTAACTTTCAAACAAATGACTTAAGATTTTTACATTCCTTTGAATAATAATCACAGTTATAAGACTACGGACTATATACGGAAAACATCTGTATCAAGCTTAAACACTGCATTTTGCAATGCAGCTTTCTGTGAGGTAGCATTTAGAGGCATTAAAAGCTTTACACATCTGGTTCCTATCTCAACCACTGTGAGCAGTTCGGACTTGGTTTTTCTAGAATGAGGCATTTCACATCAAACCACTCAGAAAGACTGTTTACACAACCCTTTAATTATGCAGAAATATTGACAAATCAGTGGAATTGCCCTTTAATTAAATAAGGTTCTGTCACAAGTCCTTTTAGAGCATTTCTATTGATCCATTCATTACGACATTTTCACATAATGTGAAGAGCAGCTGGTGTAACCGGATAAAAGGAATTAAAAGGTGGTGATATACTTTATGTGGCAAAGCCCTTTCTGAAAGAGCACACCTTTTCGCATCGCGCTTTTTCTTCAGATTTTCTGGGTCAGCTATAGTTTCGTTTGTTAAATGAACATTTTAACGCAGCACGTTACCTTTTGTTATAGTTACTTTTTGACTTGCCTTCGTGTAGAACTTGGCAGCGTACAAGCTTCAGGCCTTGTATGTTTTTGACTAGTTAATCATTGACAGAAAAAGGCAACAGTGTGACGGTCCATTGGACATTGTAGCCTTCTTCTCAAATTCGAAGGGCTTGGCGTTAATTGTAATGTACGAAAGGGGAAAGAAAAATCTGTCTTTAGATTTTAGCAGAAGCCGCCTGTGTCCTTCGTGTTAAATACAGTGCCCACATTTTGTCTGCATCCTTTCACAAGCTGCCAGTCAGACAGTGTACATAAGATACAAGTCTGTAAATCTTATCAAGCGTTCAGGCTCAGATAAAGTCTCAGATGATGTCATTTCAGTAGAATGCGCACTTACAGATCTGAGAATGTCTTGTTGCGTGTGATTGCCTGTTACTGGCGTTGGAAGAACAAGGACGTTACTACATTGGCTGTGGTGTGGATTCTTCAGTCCTCCATATGAGTGATCAGTGGTGCTGTAGCAGCATTGTGATTGACTGTGATATTGTTAGCCAGTGTATCACAGTGCTCAACACTAAAACAATACTGTGATGAAAACAGTAAACGTTGGTGATTGAGCTGGAAAGATATTAAATTTCTTAAAACGGAATCAGCGTATCTTATGCTTAAAGCTCTTCAATTGTTAAAAAAAAAACGCATCATTCAGCAGTTTAAATATGATCTAATTTAACATGCTGTATAACTTTAACCCTTTTTCACACTAGTCAGGAAATGCCATTTCCACCTGTTTTGGAGGTCTCTCAGTTCATCTGTGCAATCTTTATTTTCTTTTAATAACACTGAGGAAAACGTATTGGTCATGTCATATGATGGAATTGTGTATAATTTACAAACTCAGAAGGGAACTGGATCTTCGTGAGCAGGTCAACATTTTATTAAAACTTTTTATGTTTAACGTTTAAATGCTGTTTTTTTTTGTACGTGATGAAAGCTGCAGTTGTGCTGTCTGTTTTATCTCAGTGATGTTCTCTTCCTGGAGAGAACTGTTTCCACAGCAGGAGGTTCTCACCCCTCCCTGTTCACCCCACATTGCTCACTAGCAGCTCAACGTGGAGTCACAGCATTTCACCCACAGGGCCAATAGCGTTGTACTTAATCTGATAACAGAGTTACAAGGAAAAATATTCTGTTTGGTTATATTAATTAAAAACATCAGAGAACGACTACCAGATGACAGTGAGGGCGTTTACATTTACTTAATAAAGTTAGTGTTACTTAGTAAACTCGCAGAAGAAGACATGACGTAAACATAATGTAAAATCAAACTTCAGTAAGCTTTTTAAAAAACATCGCGCCACTTTACCTGAAACTATGGACATGCATCATCTAGAAGATGAGGAATATTTAAATTAAATCCTTCATTTCGTCAAGAATGTAGTTGGTTTCATCGTCTCTCCAAAAGTGTTTTGCTGCCATCTCTGCAGAAATCTGATTATGATCAGATTGAGTGCATATAAACGCACTCAGTGTTAAGTTGCTGATTAAAATATGTTACTGTATGTTCTATATGCTAATTAATATTGTAGTCAAGATTACTAGAGGTGAGTCTGAATCAAGTATGAGACCTGGACACTTCAAGTCCAAGTTAAGACCAAGACTTTGCTAAAGCTAATTCAGAATCATCACCTAAAGTCAACTGAATATAAACCAAAGAGCATACATCCACCTTCTTTAATAAATGAAAACATAATAATAATAACATTCTGATCTGTCCTCGGAGAATGTTTGAATTTTGGAACCAAAAAACATCAACAAACAAATAATGCCTAGTTAAACCATCATGAAAAGATCATTTAGATGCTCAGCAGCAGCAAACCGTTTTATTTAATCATGGACTGTTTTATTCTGTCTGAGAGTTTTGTTGATATTCAGTCATGATAGAAAAGTACTCAGTTGCCAGTTACCTCAGATGGAGGCTCTGCACTTGCCTGGTGTCAAGAATGATTTCTGACTCCACTTTACCCTGAGACTGACAAGACTGAGACCGAGACAGTTAATTTCCTTGTACTGAAATTTTATGACACCAATGCTAATGAACGCATCTCTGCCAATCCTAGTCAAATTAGCATGCACAGTGTAATTCTCCTCTAAGCAGAATGCAATATCAATATATTGTCGCCTGTTTAAATAAAGAATTGAAAGTATTGAAAGCTGGAGTATTGAATTGTAGTAGTGAAAAGGCATTAAACATTGAATATATGAAACAGTATAAACCTGTTTGCCCCAGCTGGTTCCAGATTTTCAAATCTGCCAATGCTCCACTGAAGTGATCTTCCGTGATGTGGATTAAAGGACAGAATTTGGAGCAGCGCTTGAACAGATCCATCTCTGATGTGTAGTACTATGAGGTTGTTCCTGTTTACATGTCACGCTGAGAAAGAAAAGCTGCATTTGGTGAAACGTTTAACACATTAGATTTTCTGCTTTTATGTCCTCAGGGACTGTGAGGGGTCTAGAGTGAGTGAGTGTGGGTGTGGGTGTGTGTGTGTGTGTGTGTGTGTGTGTGTGTGTGGTGTGAAATCTGCAGTTAAGGCTAGTGGGTCAAATGAGTGATTCGGTCACACAGATAAGTTTCTGTTCGGTAACTAGAGCCGTTGTTGTATTCAGCCCTTGTGTGTCGTGTACTGCCGAATGCCTGTAGGCGAGGCTCTATCTGTTTGGCTCGTCATCATGCTCCATTAAAGATGATGCTCTGCTTTTCTTTATTATACTAGATTGTGGGATGACTTTGTCTGAGTGAGAAATTGTGTATACCTGTGATACTCTATAATGTACAAAATAATTTGGTGTTTTAACTTGGTCAACATGAAATTGACCTGCATGTCCTTGTCAACATAGCATGATTAGTCATATCGTAGCATTCGAAAGAAAAACGTCGTGTTTTTCCGTTGAAACATCTTCTGATTTTTGATTGTCATCAGGGAGCAGTGAAGAATATTAACCAATAACTGCATGTTTCACCTACTCGTTTTTCCACCCCTATCTAAAATGAGAATGTAGAGTATTGTTAAATCAGTATTTGAAGTAATGAACTCAGAATTTGAAGGCAGCCAGGTTACTTAATTTTCTAAGTTCTTTTCTTTACAGTGTACCAGTGTTAAAGAAAGATTCCACTATTTTTCAGTGTAATTTCTGTTTGCTTTATCTGTAGTATACTGTCAATTTAGGTGCATTAAGAACCGGGTTGCTAAAAGAAAAGAAAACGTATTGACTCAGAGCACACTTATAATTGAAGAAGGTGCTTTAGGGTTCAGGTAAACACATCAAAATTATTGTCTGTGGTAACTGACTATATGCTGCAGATGCAGCAGATAAGGGTGAAAAATAGTGGAATATTTCTTAAATCGGGGCTGGGGAACTCCAGTCCTTGAGGGCCGGATTCCTGCACTGTTTGGTGATTTTTCTACTCAAGCACACCTGATTCAACTCATCAGCTAATTAGCCAGTTTGGTTGGTGTGCTAGAGCTGGGAAACCACCAAACTGTGCTGGACTCCAGCCCAGCCAGTTGTCATTTTAAGTCCAGTTGACCACAAACATTGTAAGAATGAATTCAACATACATCACTGTGTGATGTCAGCATTTCCAGGCACCATCTGCACTAAGGCTATATGTCAAAATTCAGTACTCTTAAGGCTTTGAATTGCTTCAGTACTTCTATACAAGTACCTAAAAAATTACATGTAATTCAGTACCAAATTTCAACACCCCAGTGGTCGGTTTACCAACATTCGTGAGCCAACAAGCATAGTTGTTCCAAAATCTGGAATGGCCTCAATTGCCTCAATTACATTTTCTATGCATGTGATTATCAGCCTTATTGATCAGTGATACCCAGCCCTAATTTAGACTGCTGCATGACTGACATGGTGATGGAATAGGGAATAGGGAATAGGGAAACTCCATGTTTTGCTTTATGTAAGCGCATTACATGCTGAGACTTTCAACATGGTTTGTGTCTGTGATACTTTGTCCCTGTCTGTCAGATGCCTGTTTTAGCCTACAGGTTGAATCAGAATATAGGATATCAAAAAGATCCCCTAACAGAATGGATAGATAAGTAGAAATGTCACTCATGCAGTGCAGGTGAATTTGTGCACCAACACATCACGCCTGTAAATATAGAGGTTCATATACTTACTTAGCATATATGCCAAATCATCTCAGATTTGCTAAATACTTTCAGAAAATAATGCCATTCTTCAGTTTTGGTAGTTAAATTCACCCTAAACCAAAGAGCAATCCCTGATGCATCTAACAACATTGGGCACTGTTTCCCAATAATTCTAAAGCTAGCAGCGTACTTCAAACAACAGAAGAGCTAAATGAAATCAAAACTACCACCAAACACACAGTTGTAAATATGCTTAAAAAGACCTCTGTGTACATCTCAGCACCACTAGGGGCTCTGGGCAGGGATGCAGGTAACCATGTGGACCGATCAAAGTCAGGGGAAGGTCTCAGAATAAACAGTGCAGTGATCAGAAGTTTTGTTTAGCAGGCAACAAAAAGCCAAAAGATTGTTTTGCTCATTCTATCACTTATAGGCCTCTGAAGTTGTGATGTCATTCATGATGTCAGTTTTTCTCTATGGGAAAAATGAATGTAATTTTTGAAAACTGCCATTGTGCCCTGTGATAAAATCTTCCAAATCCAATATATTCTGCCGCAAATGCATTTTCCCCTGAACGTAACTGGATTAATGAGTCGAAATATGAGTCGAAACAAGCTAACACTGCACACTGAACTGACATCATAAGACTGGCAACCTCACCAAAATATGTCACATAATCAGCAAGTTTTGTCAGAGGTGGTACAGTGTGTGTGCTTTGGCAGTAGTAGCCAACAGTTTGAGTAACTAGTGTGATGTAAAAAACTGGTATAATATAATAGCACACTTGCTTTTTCGGCAAAGTCATTTGAATGCACAGGAACATTAGCTGGCGTGTAGCATGTATGGAGCATTATTTGTATTTCAACTGCTAAACCATCATAATTTGGAGGACCCCACCTGGGAGAAAATTGTGCACAGCGTTAAAACGTGTCAGGTTTGAAATCTTTTTTGTCCGTCACTTTTCCTCATCCTGACTGCTGCAGGGTCCATTGCAAAAGCATGAATCCCCTGGCTGCTGTAAGTCCTGACCTGCGGAGACCGTGGCTCACCATTGTGTAACCTCCATCACACACCTACCCACCCCATACCTCTGGAACACTGTAGCGTGTGTTAAAAACCAACCTCTTTGACATGGCTAGTTAGCCATCAGCTTACTGGCAGCCTATCCAGGCATGAAGAATAAAGAGTTCTCATTAGCGTCCGGAAGCGCAACACAACAGGAGACGTTTGAGAATGCTTGATAGTTGGCCATGAAAAACATCTGAGCATTGTTGGTGAGGAGCATTGAAACCTCACCCTATTGTTCTTCACATCTGAAGGAGTTTGTTTTAGTTTGTGTTTTCAGAGCCTGTTAGTATTTGAACCTTTGTTGGAGTTGGAGTGTGTATTTGTGTGTGTGGGTGTGGGTGTGTTTGAGTGTGCTTACTGCATGATATCTAAAAGCACAGACTTTTCAACAAGTTTGTAGACTTTGGTTGTTGTGTGTTTTGTTTATTCAGGTGGTTTATTTAATGTAATCGGTATCAGAATACCTGCTATTATCCATTAAATGTACATGAAATGCACATTTTGCTTCGGGACTAGGATACAAAATCGTGCACAACCAGACGCAGAATTTGAACATTGAAGTAAATGAAGTATAAAAAATGACTTAATTACAAATAACAGCTATAAAGATTATGAATTATTATTTTTGTACCGACATATATAATAAATTGCAACTTTAATCCATTTTCCAGTCCTGGATTTTGGATTCCAGAGGCTGATTCAAGGTCCACATTCAAAGGCCTCTGTTCTAGAGAATTGTGTGCTTCCACATTTGTGGGAGCAGGAAGGCCCTTTCCTGTTTCAGCATGACAATGCCTCCATGCACAAAGCAAGGGTCCGTAAAGAAACGTTTTGCCAAGTTTGATGTGGATGAATTTGTTTGGAACGCACAGAGCGAAGTGGAACCGTGCTGGAAATGTTTGATAATTTATGTAACATAAGCCATGGGCTGAAATGCTGACTTACTGCAGTGACTAATCTCGATGAATCTCTCTCTCTCTCTCTGTCTCTCTCTGTCTCTCTCTGTCTTTCCCTCTCTCTCTCTCGCTCGCTAGCTGGCCAGCTGCGAGTAGAGGCTCCAGCTGTGTCCCTCTTTCCGTCCCTGCATAATCGCTCTTGTTATATGTCCATTTCATATTAGTATTTGAATTGAAATGAAAGCATTCCTGCATTTCTATTAAAAGCATTATCTAAGTACATTCACTTAGCACTATTTACAGTGTCTACACTATGCACACACCCACTAACATATATAGCTCCGCTGAATGATCGACTTATTAACAAAGGTATTTGACATGATGTGAATAATGTATGAATGCTGTATTAATAATAGAGAAAGTGATGAATAATGGAGTTTTTTCGTCTACCTCTGTAATCGGCAGCACTTAGTGAGTGCGGCGGGCGGATGGGGAACACCCCTAACAGACTGAGGGATTTCTTATGCTCCAACACACTTCATACACAGCAGAACACACACGCTCACCTGGGCTCTGAACCGACTGGCATTGAGCACCTCTGGCTGTCTGCGCACACGATCTCTGGGTATCATCTGTATCTGTGTCTCTGTTAGGATTTTAATAAGAGAAACAAGGAAATGCACAGTCCCTCCTCCAACTCAGCAAACATACTGACACTTTCAGTAACTTTTTAAACGATTAGCTACGTTTATAAGCGATCTCTAAAAAGCCAATTACGGCATTAACAGCTGTTTGCTTACCAGTCTAGAAGAAACATTGTGAGTTCAGCGTCAAACTTCGTCCCTTTACTCGCCAAGAGCTGTTTCTAGTGGTGGAAAGCAACACCAATGTTCACTCTTTTTTTTCCTTCTTAAAGCAGATGGTGGTGGTGATAAAGGTCGCTTGCCATGAGCTTCAGCTATCGTTGCGTTTACTGATCCTTTCATTGGCTACCTGGCCCTAAGTTGCTATGATTGGCAAGAGGCAGGGCAGTGCTATTACTTCGTCCTCTCATATTGGACTGTTGGCAGACTCGATGCTGCTTAGCATGCTAACTTCAGTAGTTATCTCTGCAGCACGAGACACAAGCGTCTTTCACATACCATCAAGAAGTTATTAGCAGTATTTACAGTCTAAAGTGCACAGAAAGAGATGAGACAGCGATGTGATTCAGCACAGTTCAGGCAGCAGGAGGTCAGTGCTTTCTCTGCAGTAAGGAGACTCATTGTAGAGACTTAGTGAGGTTTTGTACTTTACCCTCGTTCCCTGCACTTTGCAAAACGTTATGCCAATGTTTACAGCTACAAATAAGAAGCCAACTTCAGCCTCACAAACTACTAATGTTGGTTTGTTTCAGAGACTGGTGAATACCGGCACAGGTTGATGAGAAAGTACCTGTATTTATTGATTTTGTGCATTGTCATTGCTCTTTAGTAAGCTAAATCGTTCACTTCTATTGCTTCAATGGTTGAGTGCAACATTTTTTTGGAGTGTGGAATACAGGCTGAGTAAGTAGACATGGAGTGGCTTCTTGTGTATGGCGTACACCACCGCTGTCAAACTCGCTCGCTTCCAGGTCACAGCTCTGCAGAGATATTCTCTTTTAACACGTTCAGAAGTTACGACAGCTTCTCTGTTTAGCTAATGAGTTGAGTGAGGTGTGTTTAATGAGGAAGAATGCTAAAGTCTGTAATGAGGTGGCCCGGAAAGAACCCAGTTTGACATCCCTGGCGTCATTTTAATGTGCAGGTTAAAGCGCAGACATGCCCAGATTTACTGATCTTCGCAAAATGATTTTGGTTGTATATCCCAGCACCCCATTTACAGGGGCGCCAAATACTTAAGTAGTTGGACCGTATTACAGTTGTGAAGTAAGAATTCTACTCAAGTATTATTGGAACTGAAAACTGTACTCTCATCCCATTACATTTCCAGAAGTATAACACACTGTTTTAGTTATTACGTTTTCATTTAGACCTTCAATGTGCTCATTAAAGGCCAATCAGTTCTATTGCAAATCAGAGTTCCTGCGAATGTTAACAGATACTTATATCAAATCATTTGGATTCACCACACTCAAGGCTTGCACTGCTGAGGAAGATGGCATATCACACTGTATATGCATGCCAAGTTTATCCTCCACTGATTTTTCAAAATTTCTGCACAATTAAGTCATTAAGATGTAAGCAAAGTCAGTCATTAGTCGTGAAATGCCCTGTTCTAGAGAAACTTACTGATTCAGAATTGTTCACAGTGGTGGTGATAGGAACCAGATATCCGAAGTGTTTACTGTCCTCTAAGAGCTCCCTCACACAAGGGTGTTATTCAAGATGGTTACAAATACATTACCTTGTCCTGGTTTTATCATCATTTTGAGGCATGATTTTAGTCTCTAGAGAATTTTGAAACACATTCTTAGCAGACAGGTACATGCAGGACGCTGTAAGGAAAAATAGTACCCAAAGAAAACACACTGTTCATGTTTATTTGACTATTTTACCATCATTAACATTACATATAAATACTGAGAAGACACATGTACGTTCACTTGTTGTTCTGGATAGTAAATAAACTGGTTAAATTGGTGTTGTAGACATGATGACCCCTAGTTCCTATCACCCCCACTGTAAACAAATAAGATTCTCTACAGCAGGAGAGCAAGTCCAGCAAGTCCGGTCCTGGAGGGCCAGTGCCCAACACACTTTTTATATGTTTCCCTACTCAAACACACCCACTTAACCTGGCAATTAACAGGTAAGTGTAATCAGGTGTCTGTTGGAGCAGATAAATCACCAGACTTTGCTGGACACACCCCCTCCAGGACCAGAGTTGTGCACCCCTGCTCTACAGTGAACTTGTGGTATTCCCTTTTAAGGCATTGCAGGTGCACTGGTCTGGGTTACATAGACTGTGATCAGCTCAAGCTTAGCATTAAAGTTACTTAAAGCATCCTGACTCTTAATTTTATCTGTTACATTTATTTTTTACTTTATGTTTAAATGTGCATCACTCAAGTATATTTGCAGAGACATAATTCCAGTTTTCGTTAAGTAGAATCTTTACACCGTACTCATACTTTCACTTACCGTCCCCTTGGAATTATAAGGTATAAATTCTACACCTTATTAAAGGTGTATACATTTGAATTGATGGGGTCTTAACTACAATATAAACGTTAATTTTATTCATTCATCCATATTTTTTCCTTCTTTCACCCAAAATAAGACATTTGGATCATTAGAGTCACATTTCTGATATAAAATGAAACTTCACACTGCCTGTAGACTGACCTGCTACACTTACTTGCTGGGACAGTTTATTACAGTAGCTGGTTTCTGTCTAATCTAAAGGAAACTTCAACTAATGGCTCGTACCTAAAACTGACCTCTGCACTGGACAAAATATTTAGCAGTGATCTTTATACTTAATCTATCAATCAATGCTTTTTAAAAAAGAAAAAGATTATTTGTCCTAAAACGTGAAATGTCATAAAAATAAACATCATAGAAGGCGTTACATTGAATGTTCTGATAATGTAGACACTCTGTTAGAACACCAATTTTATGTTTTAAAACAAATGACGAGTATAAACTGTTTGGGTTCCTTTAAAATCATAGCTTCTTTCCATGTGTTGTCAGATAGAACCTTGTAACTCCAAGCAGAAAGTGAGTTTTTAGGATTAGAAGGTTCTGTCTGCATTTGACCTGTTCCAAAAACCTCATTTACATATTTGATAGGATTTTGTACATTTAGGGTCTCTGTCATTTTCATGTATGAAAGAGACGTGTTTCATATATCAGGTTTGCTATTTGGAATGCAAAATCTCTGAAGTTCAATATCTCAAAACTGCTCAGAACGCAGATAAAACCTTATAATTCCACGAGGACGTTATGTTGTTATGTGCTTTTTCACGTTATCTGTACGTTTTCCACCCCTGCCTGTTTATATGATTGTGATGGTCCAGTGTGGGACTGTTCTGTGGCCTCCCAACCTGCATACAACTTCTGAAACTTCATCTGTAATACAGCAAAAATGTGAACTTGTTTAAGCTTTATGAGCCAATAAAGAAAGTAAAGTAAACAGAAGAAAATAGCTCCTCCCTTCGAAAATTCAGTAAGATGGTCTTTAGGGTGGTTCTCTGAGCTTCCAGCAGGAGACAGGTGGATAAGGGGGCTTTACTTAAGAGTGGGAGCAGCTCTGACATGATGAAAAAGTAATGCCCCCCCATCTGCCTCTGCACTTGTACTTTGGATGTGTGCGTGTGTGTTTTTTGCATGTTTAATGCATGCGCAATGTGCACATTATATATTCTCAGAGAGCGAGACAGAAGAGGAGGAAGTGTGGAGTGGCGCATGTCTGCCGTGTGAATGTGCTCCGCTCTCTCCCTCCACTGTATGTACTTTTTATTGGCAGCAAATTGCCACTAGGCCTCTCTGGAGGACATGTCTGCATGCGAGATGTTTAAGTATTCTGTTTGTAGCCGCCCAGTGAGTGTGTGAATGCTCTAATTCCGCCGGCTGCGCCACTGAGGCTTTCTCACATTCACTGTGCAGCTGCGGAATTTGGGGGCCGTTCTCACGGTCTGCTGTGGATTATGGCACAGCCTGATCTCTGTAAGCCCACCTGAAGAGAAGAATTACTCTTAGTGCGGAATACCTGAACAGCCTGGATTTAAGTCTGTGAAAACATAGAAGACTTAACAGGACAGTTTTTCTTATTTTGATCACTCATTTTAGCCCCTCACTAACCAGTGTTGATAGAAAAGCAGTAAGAAAAACAACCCCCTATAGTGGTATTTGGACAGGATTAGTTTTACATGGGGAAGTGAATATAAGGTAATTATTACTGGTGTTTGTCAGTGATTTTTGTCCCATCTGAATCTGCCCTGTCAGTAATTTTTCCTGCGTTACCAAAGATCCCAGCATCTTTTATATACTGTAAAATCAAATGTACATATGACCTTAGTTTATTTTTAACCTGTGTGAACTGACATGTCGGTAAATATTGTATCAAATTCTGTGGAAAAGGAGTTTTTCAAGGTGTTTCTTAAGTATGGAGGCACTTGAAGCGTTTATTCTCTGCAGCCCAGATCAAACTGATATGTTTTGAACGTGCAACTCATTTGGGTTAATTGCATGCAACATGCAGAAGTACATTTTGTGACATTGGTTGTGCTTTGGACCCCCATTAGCGGATGAATCTGATGATTGTGAGCGTGTTCAAAGAGAACTCAGTCAAAACTTGGAGGACGTGTCTTTGGATAAGTGAATTGTCAACTATCATCATTATATCTTAATCAGTAAAATGTTGATTTTAAACTTGAGGCATAAGCATCAAGCCAGTCCTTCTTTCTGAGCCTGTGTGTTTGACGTTAATTCCTAAAAACGTCTGAAATGGTTTTGAAAAACTCCTGCGAAAAACCGACTTGACTCCTTTGACTTCTTAATAATTGTTTCAGGCTTTACAGACTCGCAGCAGCACATGCACACCATGTTTTAGTGTTTTTGTTCCTGTTTCAGTCATGGGGGGTTCTTTCAGTTTTAACTAACAAAAAAAAGGTTTGATTGTATGTGGTGTTGTTGACTGCTAATGACACACTGCATTAACTAAAGACAGCCAGGTAGATGGTGAACAAAGTAACTATTAAATTGAAAGTTTGGAAATGTTTTCTACTTGTGAGCAGCTGAATATATTGTGTTTGGAACATTTTGCTGTGATGGCAAAGCGTAAATCAATAAGCAGTCAATTATATGACCCCTCTCCATGTCAGTATAACCCTGTCTAACCCTTTTAGTATAGTGCATATATGTGAAATATATACTCCATATATTACTATGTTGATATGGTTTAAATATAGATTCCTGTTAAAGATGATGCCATTTTTTCTTTTTTAATATTGATACCTTGATAATCAGTAAAATCTTGAGTATCAGTAAAAAAATACTGCTATTTCTTTCTTTAAAATCTGCTAAGTTTTAAAATGAGCTATTTTATTTGAAGCACTACATTTCAGATAAGCGCCTAAAAGTAAGCAATAATGCTGAAGGTGCTCAAACACTCTGTTGCCCTGCATAGAGAAATACACAGCTAGTGGTCGATACGATACGATACGGCAAAAATGGAATATCACGTTACTTTAATACTTTTACAACACATGATATTGAACAATATATTTTTTTCTGACAGCTGATGAATTGGAAAAGATCAAGTAGAGCTACATTTAAAATTGTATCGAAACTGTTTTATATTTCATATTCATATTCACCATTTTACACACTGCGCTGCACAAAAAATTATTATCCTTTGTATAATGAAACATACAGTTGCTCAGTTTTCTAGAAATACTGACATCCACAGGATGGGTTCTAGATAATGCTTAGATAATAATTCTGCTTCTGAACATAAACTTCGTCGTCTCAAAGGTAAAAGTTTTGCTGTACTTTTACACTGAGAAATTGTTAGTTTTTCCAATATGGAGCTTGTATTGTCATCACAGTACTGTTTGATGTCTTTGTTAGACTTTCCAGAGTGAGATAGAGAGAGAGAGAGAGAGAGAGAGAGAGAGAGAGAGAGAGAGAGA
>JAILXH010021926.1:0-16946 GCA_023558415.1 Piaractus mesopotamicus | reverse complement strand
ATCGAAGATAATCACAATCAAAAAATCTGCACTTTTATGCATTTATGCATACACACAATATATGGTTGGTTAATACATGCAGTATATATGCAGTACAAAAGTCAGAGACCACCCTTCATTTATTTAATTTCCAGTCCAAGTGGCCATGACATTCTGAGTTACCAATTTTTCAGTGTTAGGAAAAAAGCTGAAAGTATATATTTAATAGAAAATTACACGGAAGCCTCAAAATACTAAATGTAAGATAATGAGATAAAGCCATAACCTATCCAGCAAATGTAGTAAAACACTTTTTTTCAGATCACTTTTTTAAATGTCCTTAAAAAAAAAAAAAAAAAGCATATTGACTGATATATTTGAGTGTATTGCCATAGATCAGTTAGTGAGACACATTCAACAGCTTCTTTGCTGTGCTGCACGTTAGGTGCTCATTAAACATTGCCAAGTGAAAGTTGAAGGTATTTTTTTGTTTAAAGATGCATTTATGAGGTAAATGAATGGATATTATTTTTTCCACACCTCCAAAGTTTACTCTTAGATGGTGGTTGTATTGTCTGTCCATTGTTCTGAGAATACCAACAGCTCCTTAACAGCTACACATCCTTTCAGATCCATAGTTGTCTTCTCACCATGGAAGGACGGACAAAAACACCTGCGGATGTTTTTCAGGTCTGAAGCAAAAGTGGAGCTTAGTCTTCTGTTTTTTTTTGTTTTTTGTTTTTTTTTTTTAATGTTGTTAATCTGATGGTGACAGTTTTGGTGGCCTGTCAGATCTTGCGGTTGTGGGAGTCTGATTTTTCTGTATCTTTAAATCATTTTTTGGACTCCGGAAACAACTCCTATTACTTACTTCTTTTCACTGTCCTCTTCATTAAGTGGGCTTTCTAATATTTTAACTAATCTCAAGAAAAATTGCCTGAAAAATGGGTAACGTACTTTGAATTAACATCACACACACATCACACACACACACACACACACCATCTAAACCGCTTATCCTGCTGGGTCGTGGTGGGGTGCTGGAGCCTATCCCAGCTGTCATTGGGCCATTGTGTCATTTCTTTGAATTAACATGTAATTTGTAATTTAAATAGTTATTGAAATAAGTGTACTTTGTTTGATTGTTATTCTCTCTTATTATACATACACTTTACATTTATACTCCATATTTACATGAACCACAAGTTGTATGAGTGCAGGACAAGCAGCAAGAAGGAAGGGTCACCAAGATGCCACCAATACTGCTTGCGCAGTTTGAATACACCAGTCAGCCAACAACCTAGTGCCCCTCCAGCCCAGACCATCACCATTCCTCAGGGAAGCCGCTGTCAAATCAGTGCTTTTTTCTATTAATGGGTCTGGCCTTTAAGATGGGTTGATAAGGTGTTGTGATAGACCGTTTCACAGCTGTGAAGTAAGTTTGTAGTAAGTGAAAACTGTTCAGCAAGTTTCATTACTTAATTCAATCATTACACAACATAAGAGTCCCCAGTCAGTGTAATTCAAACAAAGCTTCCTTTGACCAAAAATAATCAAGGAAACTGAACTGATTAAGTGTTTTATTAGTTTAATTTGACACTATGTGAACACTCTTAAAAACACAACTTAAAATGTTGAAATTAATTCATTTAAATAAATTTTGAAAATATATCATACAATTCAAATGGACTTGTACCCTTCCCTGGACTAATTTTGGTTATTTTTTTGCAAATATATATATTTTCAACAGAATTAATTGCTCAGTCTAGTTTTAATTCTTAAAAATATGGATCCAATAAAGTATCTATAGTTACACACTGCTAGGGTTTTGCAGTGAATTTACTCATAAGCCATGCCGTGGCCTGTGTGAAGAGGCGCTGCTGGTGTAAGGCAGCACTGTGACCACACAGTGTGAGCACTGCAAAGAAAATGATGTTTTCTGAGATAATCACATATAGTTAGAATCAGGTAGATACAAGTCGACAATGTAGACAAAATACATAAAATACAGTTTTTTTTTTTCCTTTGTTTTGTCTTTTTTGAACAGAGTGAAAAGTGACTATTGTCAGTAATAAAGGATAAATGTGAGAAGTGCAGGCTTTTTTTTAACCTCTTTTTGCAGGACCCCTAGTGGTCATTCCACTGACGGAGTTGTGTTTTCCTTGTTTTTAAGTAATATAGTCAAATAAAAGATATTTCCCTGTAACTGTTGTTAGATTAACTGGGACACTGTTTGCTCTGTGTGTGAAATATTGTGTCTCTCTTGAGCTGCTAGCGAGCAATAAAGTATAAAAGGGGATGGAGGAGAACCCCCTACAGTGAAAACTATGTGTACTTGGGCTGCATGACTTCAGCTTTCTTCATATTTAAAAATCATATACAAATGTCACAATAACATTTTCATACAATTTTATACCTGTTGGCTTATTTACTGTCCTACAAAAATGAAGATCCAGTTTGCTTCCAGTTTTGTAAATCATACACATTTCTATCAAGATATATTCCATTACCAGTTTTGAAGGAAAAAATCCATAGTTTAACTGTTGGTTGGCTATTGTTAAAAGGGGTTAATATTTTAATTAAGACAAAACAAACAGGTCCATCCAAGCAGATGGTGAACATTTAGCCTACTGGAATTCTTTAGTAATCATTTAAATAAGATATCCACAGCTGATGATGTTTACCCATTTTTCTTTGATGTCTGATTTTATATAGTGGACAGACATCTAGTCACAATGAGAACAGACTAAGAAGATTTCATTGTACAGTTATTGAACACATGGTGTGACCGAAAGCTGAAGAAAATCTTTTGATCTCGTGTGAAATGCTTCTCTAGACTGATTTACTGTAAACCAACAGCTGTATATGCATACGCTACATAAGTGATTAAATATGACGTCTGAAGGACTGAACTTGACTGAGTGAACTCATCTTTTTCACCTTTACTCTTTTTGTAAAGCAGCAGTTTAAAGGAAATGAGAATTCATTGCCATTCACAGGGAAGAGTCAGCACAACACAGTCTTACTTAACCCATTAAAGCCTAGGCTTGTTTTCCATCATCAAGATTAAGACTTATTATTTAGTAATCTCTACAAACGAATCAACAAATAGTATGAAACTAGTATGCAAGGAAAAAGAATTAAAGTGTGGGCTAATATCTGGTCCTTTAGGGTTTAAAGGGTTATAGCATACATAGCTATCATGCCTTTAGAATAGCTGAGGTTAAGGTTGAGTGCTTTTCACTCATCAGTATGAAGCCTGCTCTGTTGGACAGACAGCATAACTGGAGGTGGCATATTGGCCTCTATTCTCCTGTCCTATAGAGCGATCAGGAGGCTTTAGTCATGACTGTATTCTTCTGACCGGTAAAGACAGGAGGGCATGTTGAACAGCACCTTCTCCTTGACCCGTGCTGGGCCTGAGAGACACATGCGTTAACGCTAACTTTAACACGCACGATACGACTTGCCCTTCCACTTCACCCCTCTAGCAGCGTCCCACTGAGCAGTCGGGGAGCTGAGCACAGCAATGCGAGACACATTATAAATGTTTCATTAGTGTTTCTGTGCCTCCACTCGCTCTTCTCTGCCAGGGTTACGCCAACACATCCTCTCTCTTCTCACACATCCCCCCGCTTCAACTGCATGAAGTCCTCACTACCTCTCCTCTTTCTCTTACTTCTCCACGCTGCCTCATTTTGCCTGATGGATCTTCTCATCCATGGTGAAGGACGGCACCTGACTGAGAGCACCTATCTTTTCTCTCTCTCTCTTTCTGTTCTCTGTGAATTTTAGCTGCAACTTGGCAGAGCGTTTGCAGTGCCTCTGTCTCTGCCTCTCTCCTAGCTTTCACCTTCACTTCTTTTGTCTTTTCACACAAAACATTTCCAAAACAGTTTAGAGATACAGTTCTGCGTGTGTAACGGTAGCATGCCGAGAAAAAAACAATCTCTCTGGGCTGAGCAGAAAGGCAGTGTGTGGTATGTGCTGATTGTTTGCATGGGGAGAAATTCTATTTGAGAATAAGTCCTAATGGGCCTTTTAGTGTATGCATAGTTTTTCAGCTTAATTATAAATCTAATTTTAAGACATACACAGAACACTTGAATCTGAATCTGTCTTCCCCAGGTTTCTTTTAGACGTTCTCTCTCCTATGTGAAGCATTCCAAATTTCCATTTAAATTACCAAACTGCCGGACCACACAGTCGCACCCTAGTGTATATGCAGGAATGGAAAACAAATCCTGTGCATGATTTAAGGGATGTTCTTAAAGGACATCAGATTAGTTAGTTAGTTAGTTAGTTAGTTACTTTATTTGTTGGTCAGTTAGTTAGGTAGTTAGATACTTTGTTAATTTCTTTTACATCATCTTCTCCTATATATTTATTCATTTATCTATCTATCTATCTATCTATCTGCTTATTTATTTGTTTAATATAGGGTAATTTATAGTAATAAATATTTCTGTAAATGTGTGTGTTTTTCCAACTTGGCTAATTTTAACTTAAAGTATTTTTTCTGAGGGAAAAAAAAAACACACTCATAATTTTAACATACCAGAATCAAATAATGTAATCAATCTTTATACTAGATACTTCAATACTTCAGTTAGCTTCATAACTGTTAAAACCTGTTGTTAATTTGCTATTCACTTTATCCATATTACATCTGGATAAACCTTGCAGATTTCGGGTGAGTTACGTTCAGTGAACCTCACTAAGCTCTGCTTTTGGCCTGGTCTTTTTGTTTTTTTGTCCTCTGGGCGTTCGTGTAGCTACTGTGAGATATCTCGATGGGAGTGAACAGTGAAACTCAAATGGGCTTGCAGTGCAGTGGCCATTCTGAACCTGTCTATAAATACCAAAATCTTATTAGGCAATCTTTGTCTCCAAAAACGTCTCAGCAACGGTAAATTGGCCTCAGAGAAAGAGAACAGAAGCAGACTTCTCCTGAGCGCTGCTCTTAAAATACCTCTAAATTAGGGAAGAAAAGGCCAACAGGGTTCCTCCTTCCACAAACAAATTTTCTGGAAATTTCCATTCAGACTTTATAACTTTTACTTCATGTAGCCAATAGGGAAGGCCTACTTACTCTCAGTCTCTCTTTCTCTCCCTCTCTCTTAATCTCTCTCTCTCTCTCTCTCTCTCTCTCTCTCACCACATGCATGCACTGGCACAAAAACATGTACATATGAAGTTAAGAGGATTGAGCGTACCCAGCCCCGGCGTTGGGCAATGCTGTGTGAAACTGAAGTGGCGTTTATTCAGCAGCTATACTCTTCACGTCACATTTGAGCAGCTGTGCAATAACTTTGCCCTGTGTTACCCAATCATGTGCGCATTTCCATCTCCTCTCACACAGCACAGGTGCTGTTCAGTACTGTTTTTGCAGCAGAAAAGCTGATGTTGAAGTCAGTAAGAGTTTGTCTGAGTCTTTTACATCTCCTAACTCCTCACCCACGCACTCTGAGCACTGTGCATACACACACACGCAGACAGAAAAACGGAGAGAACTGAAAAACATGAGTGTCAGATTAGCGGAAGGTCATTTGGAATTTTCCGAGCGACCGGAGCGTTGCGGTTGAGGTTATGTGCCGCTCACTCTCCGTCACCCTCTTGTTCACCTCCGCTCACCTTTGTTTTAAGATGCCACTGTTTATTTCGGCTGCAGTGTCTGTTTTGGAGCGCGTTAATTGTAATTTGTTCAGTTTTGATGGCCTAGGTAAATTGTGTTTATGTGGATTCATGCCTATGTGGATAAAATGTGGACAAAAGCAGTACATATGGGTAAAAAAATGAAGTAATGTAGTCAAGATGTATGTAATGCCATTGCTTATTTGTAAAATACAAAAAATACCTGGCATACATAATGCATGCAATTTTTATTTAGATTGTGACATCATTCAGTAAATGATCGCTTCACTTATCATATTAGTAGTTAAGGACTGACACAAAACTTAGCAATTTTCTGCTTCTGTTAAACGCTGCTTTGTAATATGCTTTATGCAGTTTGATATTCAGCTAAGCAGCTGTTTCTCTACTGATGAACCTTGGTTCATTTGCATTGCAGAAAGTATCACATCCGCGTACGGTGAACGGGACAGTCCCTCAACTTGCACAGTGACCAATCTCGTACCCATACTGCCTGCGACTGTCGCACTACACACTCAATATGTCAACTGACGATCACCCACTCTCTCTCTCTCTCTCTGCGTAAGCTGTCACACGCAGACGTGAATGAATGGTTCAGAATGTACTGTGTTAAAGTGTAATGTTATAAAACACTGAAGTCCCATGAATGCAATGCAGTATAGTACAGTGAAGCAGCACCTTTCTGTCTGTATGCTGGCTAGCTTAATGGCATTGGTCACACTGGTCTCCTAAAGTGGTTCACACAGAGTAGTGGTATCTCAGTATCTCTTAATTAATGCTAATTTCACATTGGAATTGATGAGTTTTTTCACTGTTGTGAGCAATTCAAAGGAAGACAAACATCCTGCACTTCAAGCAGCTTTACATAGAGTAATAAGAGTGAGGCCCAGCCTGCAGGATAAAATGGAATATGAGTGTTTTATTTAGTTAAACAGGTTCCAGTAAAACATGCTTTTGGTCACCTTCTTGTATTCCCAAAGGAAAGTCATCTGATCATTTTGGCTGCAATTGGACAGATATTTCCCCAGATTCACCCTCAAGACTGCTTTTATACTATTAAAGTAACTTTTTCCGTCATACATTTGACTTCTGTTTTTCACAGAATTCATACCCGTATTATTTAAATTAATCTCTTGGTGTCTATAACAAAGCCTAGCCAGGCTATAACGCAGCTGCCACACTGCAGGGTTAGCAGTGTTACAGCTAAGTCTCCCAAAATAAACAGTGAAAGCAATCCATTCCCCTCTATATAAATTCAAAAAAGTTAATTTTTTTGGATTTGTTTTATTTCAGTTCTTTCCTGCTGATATTTGCTGCTTGGTTGTCAAAAATAATTTGTTGACGCAACCTCATTCACTAATAATATTTACAGATTTTTATGGAATTACACTCGAAAACGTATCTGGTTCAAACAACATAGGACTGCATTGAATGGATTGTGTTTTGCTCCAGCTTTTTAGTGATTGTTACCACTTACTTCTCAGTCTCTTACAGTTACAAGTGCCGTTGGGGTCAGTTGTAACGTTTGCGCTCGTTCTGCTCTTGGCTGAATTTTTCATAAACAGTAGAAATGAAGTGTCAGTTCAAGTTAGCAAAGAGGTGTAGTTGCTTAAAAATTTAAGTCTCTCTCAAATACTTTTAAAATTATTTGTCCAAAAACAAAATGTGATAGGGTGTGCCCCTGTTGAAATGAATCAAAGCCTGTCCTTTATTAATAATCACCGTTCACAGATTAAGACCCTTATGGATCTTTTTTAATAAAAATATTAAAAATACAGGATGAACATTCAGCAAATATGCCTTGAGGCGCACTCTGGCACTGGAGGCTGATTCTCTGTGCCAGCATCAATAATTGAAATCACAACTCATAATTTCACTTTTGAGGGCAACGAATTTTGGAGGCAGTTTAAATATAAAGCCTTTTTAAACAATGAATCAAATGCTCCATTAAGCTCATCTGTCCTTGTTTCTCACCATATGCATTGTAGACAGTAGGTGTGTGTGTATGTCTGCGTGAGAAAGAGAGTGTAAATGTCAGCACATTTGTGTGTGAGAGTTTTTCTGTTTCTGTGTGTTACTGTATGCTGTCTATATGTATGTAGCCAAGTTTCCGTCCAGCTATCAAATTTAATTCAAGTAACTAACTAAAATGTAAGAAAAAATTATTATATATAATATATAAATTATTTGAATATGATAAATAAAAGTAAAGAAAAAAACCCTGTACGCCAGATTCCTAAAAACACTTGTGAGAACATGCAGGTTGAGCAGCTTCTCGTTGCCATTTTATTTTATGGCTGTGTAATATAACTTTGAAGAGGTAAAGGTATGTTTTGTAGCTGCTGCCCTGCAAAAACAGAAATGTGAGAAACCACATGACTTTATTCTATTCATATTTACATTATTTATTTGGCACTCATATTTTGTTTTTTTTTTATTGGCAAAACAATAATCCGCCTTAAGCATGGATGCAAACTTTTGTGTGTTTAGTGCATTGTATTCAACACTTACTGTACATTAAAAATATACCCAAAATGTTATTTAGCAAATGAGTAAAAAACGAAAGTTCGCAACAAAGAAGCTACTGTGGACTGACCACCCCAGAGCCCAGACCTCAGCATCATTGTGTGTGTGATTATTTGGATCATGTGACGCAGAAAAATGTAACCAATTCCTAAGACTAAACTTTGGAGGTGTTGAAAAATATTTCTGCAGATTTCATTGAAAAACTGAAAGCAAGTACCCCAAAAAGAATGGAAGCTGTAGTAAAAGCGAGGAGTAGACACACTTAATACTGAAAACTTGGCATTATGTTTAGTGTTTGAAGCTTCTGTGTAACTTTGTGTTAAATCTGTTTCCAGTTTTTTTCCTGATACTGAAAAATTAATAATTTGCGATTAATGGCTATTTTGGCTGAAGTTAAATAAGCAGAGGTTGGTTGACTTTTGGCACAGTACTGGATGTACTGTAGAGGCATGCGTCTGAGAGAACGTCTTTTAGAGTATTTCTGTTTGTCTGCATGTGTTACATCCTGAGTGTTTGTTTGGGTATGAGTGAGGGGGGTTGTCTGGGGGTTATCTGTAAATAAGTCTAAATTTGTATGTGTTACTATATGTTGTCTACATGAAAAAGAGAGAAACAGATAGACAGAGAACAGTAGTGGTTGTTGTAGGCAGTTGGAGGTGTGAACACACACATTTGAGAGTTGTTATTTCAGGCTGGTTTTGAGGCCTTGGTTTGCGTGAGCTGAGAGTGAGCGGAGGGTTTGTTTTGGAGGCTCAGAGCGGCTCAGTGACAGTAACGTCAGGCAGCTCTTTCCACACTGAACCTCCTCCCTGAACACTTTCACAGACTACTGCACTGGAACACTGCACTCCTCCCTCTACAGCGTATGGAGCCCAAAAGTCTTGCTGAGGTGAGGAGCCAATCAGGAACATTAGATCTGTGTTCTGACCTTGCTGGAACTCGTCCAGGTCTTAGCACTGGGTGCTAATGTGTTTTGACAGAGCTATTTTCAAGGCACTTTTTTTGACGGCACTGTTTCCGCTCGTTTTTTTTTCCCCTCGTACTCAGATAATTTGGGGTTTAAGATGAAAGGCAGTAACAGCTTATTTGTACTACAGTATGTATGTTCAATCGTCACTGTCAGCAAGACCATGAAAGCTGTGGTTATGTGGTTGCCCTGGGTTTATTTTGCCACGTAAATATATTTACGTGCCTATTTACTTACTTGGAGGTTTCATATAATGAAACTGTTTCTTTCAACTTTGTGCATGGTCACTGTACTCCTGCTCTTTCACATTAACTGTTTTTTCTGCCTGCCTTTTTCATTGATTTTGACACAGCTCTTAATAAATATTGATTTACAATTTTAATTACATGCTTATCTCAATACACATAGGTGCTGGCTTTATCGCTGACAGAAGTGGAACAGCGAATTTCTTCCCTACAAATATTTATCTGCTATCTGATCCACTGAGCACCATAAAGCTGAGTCGTGATCATTAAACGTATAGTGTCTGCCTACAGTATCATCACAAGTGTCAATATATAAAGCACACAGTTGAACAGCGCATCCAATTAATTGTGATGCAACTGCATCCTCTTTTAAAACCGTATAAATCAAGGCTGAAGTAATAATAACAAAGGGCATAATGAGAAATGGTAGAAATAGCCGTATGCGAAAGCTCTGGTGCCCCTGGTCAAACTACGTGTTTTGTTGATTTCCTAAGTGAAAATAAGCCCCTTAAACTTCAATGTGCCCTTTCTCTGCAAATGGTGTAACACATTTTCTACAACCCCATTTCCAAGTTGGGACGCTGTGCAAAATGTCAATAAAAACAAAATTCAGTGATGTGTAAAACTGACAAACTGAGAAATTTTGTTTTTTGAAAAATGTTTTTTTTAGCATTACACAACTTTACCAGCCTTTTGTTGCCCCCGTCCCAACTTTTTTGGAATGTATTGCTGGCATCAAATTCAAAATGGGCACATGTTTTTCAAAAAACAATAACATTTCTAAATTTCAACATTTGATATGTTGTCTTTGAAGCATTTTCAATGAAATATAGGGTTTAAGTGATTTGCACATTATTGCATTTTGTTTTTATTTACATTTTCACAGCGTCCCAACTTCTTTAGAACTGGGGTTGTGTTTACTGAGTAAAAAAATAAAACGTAAAATACAAAGTGTGCCATACCTTTTGCACAGGTTAAGTTTTATGTTTTTAGAATTTTTCCCCAATATGTTAAATTCAGCAAGTAAGCAGTAATCTTGCATTAAAATGTACAGTGTGTTCTCTGTAGAGGATGTGTTAACTTATTCTCACTTACAAAATCTACGTAACATTTCATTTTTTGGGAACTTCTGCATACAACTCTTTGTTACACGTTTTCATGAATGTGAATGTTCTGTTTTGTGCCTTTTCATATGATTTTTCAGTAGCCATTCAGTAGAGTGGGGCATTATAATGGCCTTGTGATGCATTTATTAAGCCTTATCAAGCCAGTAGGGGGTAACTATCTGGTAATTAACACTTAATTAAGCAATAACTAGTGTGAACACTTTTATTTGTATTTTATACATGACAATGCACAACTTTACCTGTACAATAATAATTATATCAATAATAATTTATCAGTAATTTATCAATAAATTGCAATTTGTAGTTTACATTTACACTTAAGAAGGTCTTAACTTCTAATGTATAGGCTTCATTGGAACACAGAGTCTGCATGAATTCTGCTTATTAGCATTCCAGTCAATGCCTTATCTGTTAGATTGAGTCTCATAAGATTGTCTATACTAGTTGGAAGTCTTCATTAACAATAAATGATGTATGATTCACCCTAGTTATTACTCAATAAGGTAGTAATAAAAAGCCCATTAATAACTAGCTATTGGTCTAATAAGGTTTAATAAGAGCGTTACAAAGACATTATGATGTCAGCTACATTCAAATGCCACTGAATGTTCATAGACTTTACTCTCATTCAAATCTTAAGACAAACTCAAAAGCTATGAACTGTTAGAGTTTTGCGTTGGGGTAGTTACTAAGTGTAGCTTTGGTTTTTTTTGTAAATACTTCTGTCAATTTATCATCTTTCACTTTTTCATATCGTTTCATCTGAATGATTGGTGCATAGGCATCTTGTACGCTGATATAATAAAACAAAATGCCTTTAGATCCATAAATAGCATAATCACAACAAGTGACTGAACCTTTTGAAGAAAATATATTTCAGAACACTGTGCGTGATGAAGGTTGCTCTGTCGTAGTCTCGTCCCTAATCCCTCCATAACTGCTAAATCCACTGTATTGAGAATCAAGCTGCATTAAGCTGATTAAGTTCTGAAGGAGAAAATGTGAGTGAAGCATGTAAACACATTGTCATTCATCGTTTACCTCAAGTGTGATCAAGGAAAAAAACAAAGCGAAAATAGATCAGAAAGCGAAGTCTCTATCATTTGCAAGACATCCTGACACACCCTCACACCCACATGGTTTTAATGGGAACCATGTAGCATCAGTAAAGCAAGCCAACAGCAGATTGACAACATATCAGAGTATATAATAGTACATACATTAGAATTTAACCTAACAGTCACCTAACAGTCCAGTGACCTCATTCAGATTATAGCTTATATCTTTGATATGTCATAAGTGCTAGGCAGGATTGGGTTCACATGGGGAGGTTGGGTAATATAGTTTTATCACAGGACATTTGACCAGTCCGCAAGGGGTAAGAATGATGATTTACCCTAGCTGTGTCTTCAGTGAATTCAGTGTTTCATCAGCATTGTTTTTGGCTTGGAATTTACAGCCAACGGTGAACATCATTGCCCAAAATAAAACTTTTTTTCCTGTCATTTTTCATTTTTTAATGTTAATATTGAAAAAACAATACAAATTGGCTTGATTTTTTTTTTCCTTCATGCTTCAGAATAAACACAAAAACTGTTTTATACTACACTAGAGGTCTGCGTGGGAGTCCCATTACTGCCCACTCCCGCAAGATTTCATCCTACTCCTGCAGAAAATCAGAATCATTTGTCCCGCTCCCACCCTGTTTTACAGATTTTTCCATCATTGAGAAAACATGCTTTTACTGTTAATTAACGGGTTTTTGTCTAGAACCCTGATGCCTGACTTTTCACTTTTTTTTTTTTCCTTCATTTTTTCATTTTTTTCCAGTGTAAGTAAATCTGGAATCTGGAATCTTTACTGATGTGAGCCCACAGCCTATAAAAATTACTGGCATTACGGATTCCGACGAGACTAAAATTGCCGAGGTACACCAGTAAAAATTACACTTCCTAACCTCTCCATGTAAAACTTATCCCATCCGAACGGTACTTAAGACATGTCAGAGTGAAAGAGTAAAGCGGATCCATACAGGCTCAGCATGGGAGCGCTGCATAGTTTCCCCAACAAATGAAAGCCGTTTGATGAAGGGAGTCCCTGGACCTTAAAAAAAAAAAAAGCTGAAGAAGCTATTAAAAATAAATAAATTACAACAAAAATCCTGATTATCAATAGAATGTTTCCAGTATGGGTAATCAATGGCTCTTTGTGGAGGTCTCTCTCTCAGGACTTTGATTTCTCTCGCCGACAACAATCCGGGATCTAAGAGCATCAAACAGAATAGCTTGCTTTGTTGTTAATGTCGGTGTTGTTGTTTTGTTGCTCTTCCTCCCGTGTTTGCATGCTGCCACTTGGATCAATGCGGCGCTTGTCCATCAGGATGTGTCCTTAGTGGCCTTTATCCAGGAAACGACCTAAATGGACCTGCTCCTCAGCAACAACCTCCAAGACTTTCACTCCCCCCTGGCAACGGCCTAACATTGTTTGCTCGTGCTCAGCTTGCGGAAGAGTGTGGCTGGATGAAAGTGGGGGCTGTGTTGTCGAGGTGTCAGGCACCACTTTAGTCGTCGACAGATGACCCTGCTAGGACTCCTGTCATTCGATATCCCAGAGTCCTCTAGTGTAGCGTCAGACAAGCGGGCCCTCCGCAAACGACTCGGGCCAGGTGTAACTGTTTCAGCTAATTGCCTCATTAATGATTAAGCACCTCGAGCCTGCTCGAGCACTTCACTTGTGGGGAGCAAATTGTTCTGATTGGTTTGACGCTGTCAATTATTGATGAGACAGCAAGCTCAGATGCTTGCACCTGGGTTAGGAGCTTCTCACAAGGCCCCTCTCCTCACTTACTCTGGTCTCTCCATCCAAAACGGTGAAAACAAAATACTTGCATTGTTATTTATATTCTGTTAAGAGGTCACATTGGAAAGCTCTGGCGTACTGCACTCAGTGTGACTGAGATGTTAGTTCAGTGTTACACACATCCAAATATAATGTACATTATCATGTTTCTTCATGTATAATGTGAGAGATGCTTTAAGGCCTTTACACACTGAGTATGATTTATTTGTGATTTGTTCATATATCAATATAGTAATGCAAACATTATGTGATGCGTACCAAAAGTGCTTTTTCAGATAAATATTTCAGTAATTTCAGTAAATATTTGACCTCAGTTTTCGCGGATTTTCTCAGAACAACATGAACTCACTTCACCAGTCACTGTTGTCAGTTTTGATGCCAAGAACCGAGATAACAGATCTGCTGTGTCCCAGCAGCTTAAACTTTTGACAAAGGTCAAAAGCATTAGTTTGTCTTCCGCTCTGTCACCAGTGGTGCTAGCATCTCGAAAAGCACCATATCAAAGGATATCTTTTTCACTTGAAGACATTCTGCTAATTTGTTCATTTTTTTATAGGAGGGATAAACGTTCTTCTTCTTCACCTCAAATTTCTCACATTATAAAGCCAGGGTATGATTTCAATGAGAGTTGAGAATAATCTGATTTATTTTGTTTTGTAGGCAATAGTAAACAAAAAGTTTGACAGCTTCACTTGAGATATGACATTGTTTGAACAGGATTAGTTTTACATGTGGAGGTAGGGTAATGTAACTTTTACCAGCATTTCTCAATGATTTTACTCTCATCTGACTCTGACATATCAGTCAATTTACTGACTGCACGCTGTATCAGTAAAGATTCTGGCACTTTTTACCCTCTATAAAGCGAGCAGTAGATATAACCTCAGGTTATACTAATCCTTGACATTTCTGTTAAATTGCTGTCATATTTTGTGGAATAGGAGTTTCTTAAGTATGGAGGCACTCAAAGTAGTGCTTACTTGTGTTATCTGTGGCTAAAGTCACGCAGATATCTACTGTCCCACCTTAAGTGTACGACATTAAAATATGTACAAAAAACAGTTTGATTTTATGCAGGAATGTTAACTGTTGATTGTGAATTCCCGAGATAATGCTAGTGCTAATGATACAGTGTATTCACTGAGGACATAAGGCAGATGGTTGGGATAAACAGAATAATGGCTAAATTAAATATTTTCTTCTCTTTTCTGGAGTAAAGGAGGATCGTATATCAGGTAGCCACTCTCATCTCTGTCATTTATACTTACATTTCTAATTCCATGTGAATCGGTCACAGATGTTATATAGTTATCCTGTGATTAACAGGCATTACCCCACCTCCTCAAGGAAAACGAATCCCATCCGAATAATACCAGTTAGGCTGAACATGACTTTTTTTTTTTTTCAATATTTGACCACATATGACCACTAAGAACGTTTTTTTATGTATCAGACAAAAATGAAGAAACATCCTTAACTGAAAAGTTACGTTAATATTATGTTAAAACTATATTCATAACATATTGCCTGATGTAATTATAGTGATTATATTGTCTCAGGTGTGTGTTGGGTTTCCACCAAATCAGTATCTTTCAACCTGTCCTTTTTTCTTTTTCTTTCTGCTGCACATTCTGCCTTTCTAGTGTGTTTACAAAGCTGAGCAGTCCATTATAAACACAGGTAAAAGTAAGTTTGTGGGATTGCTCATCAGTGGGTGTGAGTTAATAGGTGGGAGAAGTTTCTGGCTCAGGAGTAGCACATTAATCACTGTGGGCTGGGAAATGTTCTCCAGTGGTTTGGATTTGATTGAAGTTCCAGAGCTTATGAGTTCACTAATGCAGTAGATCCAGGTCATAGCCTATTATCTATAAGAAATTCAAACTATATAAAAGTCTATTAATGTTTAATGCTTAACTTAAATTCTGATCCAGAACCGTGTTATGACTAAGAAAGCTCAGGCAGATATCTGGTCACGCATTAGGCCTATTGCATGTAAATGGACGTTTACTAAATTTAATAGCCTTGCATAGCTATGATAATTAGCCTGCTCTTTTGCCAGCTGTACACATTGTGTACACATTTGCACCTAGTAGTATAGTAGTTAAAGCAGAAACAGATAGGCTATTAGTTTGAATCACATTTTCATGATATCAGTGAGCAATCTTGTTTCTACGTTGTTGACGCCCACCTCCGAAATCCCAATTTAAACCCTGCCTATATCACTGTCTGAATCTGAAGCTGGGTGTGTTGTGTGGGGTGTGTTGTCACTCAGCGCTAACGTGACTGAGAGCGGAAGTTTTCCTCCTCTGGGACGCTGTGCTTTAGATGGACTGTCATACTGCACATGCTGCTATGTGCAGCTAGGCCACAGCTGCGAGTGTGGTAACCCACGAGAGGGCAACCAGGTGTTGCATCTGTCCCACCCCCTCCACACACGCTCACACACACACCTAAAGCACCTGTGGTATGTCGGGCCACATCCGAAATGCAAAGGAGCTTTGTTTGTAAACAGTCCCTGTTTCGGAGAGCTGTGAGAAATGACAATGGTGACAGTAGTGTTTGCTAACTTCAGCAATATTTTTTAAATAATCTGTTTTTTTGCTGTTTTCACAAAATCTATTCCATTTGAGGTCTTTTATTATTAACGTTACAGTACATTTTTTTTGTTTTGTTTTAGTGCAAACGACATGAAAGGCCTTTTAGCAAAATAGTCAGTTTGAAGATATTTTGGCACTTTGGCTAAAAAGCCAAGATATACATCGTTGTACTATTTTCTCTGTGATAAGGAACACTGTGCACAAATGCATGCACACATGCACACACATTATCAAGTGGGCAGCAGCACACAGGCTTTTAGCATCATCAGGGGAAGCTGATGTATTAGACACATATGGCAGACATGACTTACTGTGCTATTGGGCCAGTTTAATGAGACAGGGGATATAAGCAAACCTGTGTGCGTGTGTGTGTGTTTGTGTGTGTGTGTGTTTATGTCTTTTGATTGATTCATAAGATTTTTAGTTAACCCAGCTCCAAGCTTGTTTTCCTTAAGTAGCAGTAATTGTATATGCCAAGCAGAAGTAAGCCTTTTTGCCTAATGGCCCACCCACGAGCAAGTGAGTATAGAGGCATATGAATCATCCAGCTGCAGCCACTCCATTCTACCTGTGGGGTACAGTATTAAAACTGGAGAGAAAGCATTCAGCAAACAGCCCCATTCATGTGCCCTCCGCTGCAGCGTTTCACTCAGTGACTCCACAAGGATGGTCAACTAGTTTATTCCCTATTGGGTGTTCCCTGGTGAGACAAAAATGAGAATATTCTTACTGGAGCTGTTAAATCAATATAATGAGAGAACTGTGTCCACAAAGTCTTTCAAATTCAGCTAGAGTCTTGTTTAATGTTATGGGGGAGATTAATGCATGAATTACCTAGCTATAGTTATTTAACCTCCCTCGCGGTTTCAGTAGCTAGCATTATGCTACATGAATTCAAGTAATGTTGCTTTATTTATCTGACAGCATGATGTATTTCAAAGTACCATTCTTGAATATATATGTGTATATATATATATATATATATATATATATA
>JAILXH010021840.1:0-10970 GCA_023558415.1 Piaractus mesopotamicus | reverse complement strand
AGCCAAACTACCACTGCAATCTGTTACTGCTGATGTAACTTTGTTAGTTTACTCCACTACCTTGCTAGTTAACAACGTAGCTGGCAACAAAAAAAGAAGGGCTATGTACCAAATTTCTTATTCTAAACCTGAAACTTATGCGTGTGCATGTATGAATGTAAGGGCTGTTAAACGGTTTGCATAACAACTGTGAGATCAGTGAGGGTATATTTAAAAAAAAGTTTGAATATATATATAAACTAACTAAGCTTGTAACAGGCACATAGGTAACATTCTTCATTTTGCATGTCTCAGTTTTTAAGTAACACATTCTGTAAAGGTTCGAAATCAAAGTCTGTCTTTTATTACTGGAGCCAGTTAGCATTCTGCAGACCTGCTCAGTCTACTCTAGAGAGGACAGGATGCATCCAATCAGAAAGAAATTATAAAATGTAAACCAGCTGAAACGAGTCTGATTGCAGTACAGTTATGTCCAACTAGCAGTTCATAAAGTGACTTTCTTTGACTTTACTAAAAATAGTAATAAATGATATTTCCATTCCACAACCAGCCAATTCAGCTACAATCACGAAATACTGTGGTCACATGAAAAATAAAGTGGATGACAGATTTACATTTATGGGGGGACTGTATACAACCATGGCAGGGGGTGGGGGATAGGGGGCAGCAAGCAAGCATTAAAGCCCACACATCGCTACAGTGAGGATGACTACCATCACTAGCCAACATCATTGCAGCTACATCTGTAGCTAAAATGACCCACCCACTACCATAAGGGAAAACCATTTTGAATATTAAATAAAATGCACAACTGCTTCCCTTACATTTGACTGGCTAACGTTGTTAGTTACTAAATCAACCTACGGCTTACCACAGCGGGTAAAGCCTAATTAACCGTATTCCTACTTTTTAACAGGGCTGCAGTTTTCTCATTTTTTCACAGAATTGAATATTCTTTTCTTCGCCACTGTCAAGTACTACTACTCACTAACTAGGTAAGTAGCATATTGGAAGTACCGCAGCTCAGCTAGGCTCTCAGTGGAGTGAGTTAATTCTGTGTTTGCATGTTGGAATTTAAATAAAAACATTGTTTTGTGCCTTTTGCATGACTGATGGTGACCTGTATCTGTGTAAAAGGTGCCAGGGTGGTGACATCTGCCAAAAATTTGTGTTCAACTCAAGAGAGCTTTGCCAGTCTCTTTTATTTATTTAAGTCATGAGAATGAAAGTACATGCACTTATAGCCTCACATTCTGTAATATTTTCATTGGAACTTTTTTATAATGACCAAAAATCATATTTATATAAAACTCCCGTAAACTGATTCATTATCTACTTATCAAAATTCTCGTGAGCCAATCAGATTTATTAGAGCAGAAAAAAGACCAAACTGATTACATCTAAGTATATCTGAGATAAGTGATTCTGCTTGGGTCATGGTCAGTCTGTCATGTGCCAATTAACCTACAAAATTAAAATGCAGTCTGAGTCATTTGAGTATCTTTAAAAGGAACCAGCTAATTGATTTCTGGTCCCTGCTGAGTGGAAAACAGGCTTTGAAAGCCCCATTGTCCAAAGCATCAACAAAGAATATTTGCGCACACACACAGCGGCGCACACCTAACTGATTTCAGACTCAATCTGGATTTAGACTGGCTGTTCTATCTTTACTCATGAGAGCTGAAACAGGTATCAGATTGATCTTTGATTGAGGTCAATGGAGAGGCTAGAGGTCACTTGGTGGCCATTAGTGCTGGGATTTCACAAGATATGAATCACACAGGCTTCTCTGCTTTAAGGAAACTGTGGCACAAATCTTCACAGGCTAACAGGAGGCTAAAGATAGTATGACATCTGGCAGGAAGTTAGATAGCATGTTGCAGGACAGCATGATGTTTCTGTCACCCACTTCTGAAATAATTTGTTTGGTTCTTACCCTTATGAAAATTAAGCATGGTATGGTATACTCTGGTAGTTCATAGTCAATATGGTTAGAGCATAGTTAACCATGAATCTACCATGAACTACTATGGTGCCTTATGTTTATACTATGATTCTGCCATGGTTTTATTATGGTGATTTACAATAACTATGGTGACTGTACAGTTAACCATGAATCTAAAGTGATATACTATGGTATCTTATGGTATCTATGTTCATATTGTTATACTGACATGCCATGGTTGAGATACTATGATAATATGATAATATAGTAACAGTGGTTAACTATAGTACTATACCCATGGTTTAGCAATGACAGTAGAGATACCATAGTAACCACTTCCACCAAAAACAACGGATACAATAGAAATACGATAGTAACCATACCATATTTTTCTTTCCACCAGAAAACTCTGGATACCATACCATGGTAAAACCATGGTAGAGATACCATAGTAGCCACTTCATTCCACAAAAAACAATGGATATGATAGTAACCATACCATTTTTCTTTCCACCAGAAAACTCTGGATACCATACTATGGTAAAATCATGGAAGAGATACCACCATGCCATAGTTTTCTTTTTGCTAAAAACCATGATACCATACTATGGTAAAACCATGGTAGCAATAACAGCCTCCTTCTTTTGGGAAGATTTTGGAGTGTGTCTGTGGGAATTTGTTTCTATTCAGAGGTCAGGCACTGATGCTGGATGAGAAGGCCTGGCTCGCAATTGACATTCCAAAACATCCCCAAAGTGTTCAGTGGGGTTGTGATCAAGGCTCTGTGCAGACCACTGGAGTTCCTCCACACCAAACTCATCCAACTATGTCTTTATGGACCTTGCTTTGTGCACATGGATACAGTCATGCTGGAACAGTAAAAGGCCTTCACTAAACTGTTGCCACAAAGTTGGAAGCATACTCGTCAAACCATGTCTTTATGGACCTCACTTTGTGCACAGGTGTACAGTCATACTAGCAAGCAGTACGAGCTATTTGACTGCCAGTGTTTGCCTTTGAAGACTGAATGTCCATGTGCTTGATTTTATGCACTTGTTAGCAATGGGTGTGGCTGAAACACCTGAATTAATAATTAGGAGAGGTGTGTACATACTTTTGGCTGTATAGTATATATGTATGCACTGACTAGCATTTAAGGCAATATAGGTGATCGTTAAGTTAACATTTTAAAGGGGACCTTTTATGCTTTTCTGGTTTTTCTCTTTCCTTTAGTGTGTTCCATAGGTTTTTGTGCATGTAAACCAGGGGTGTCCAGTCTTATCCACAAAGCGCCAGTGTGGCTGCAGGTTTTCATTTCAACAAAGCAGGAGATCATCAGATCAGTACTTTGAAGACTGAGACCAGCTAATTAAACAAGTGGCATCAGGTGTGCTCCAGCTTGTTTAGAGTGAAAACCTGCAGACACCGGCCCTTTGTGGATAAGATTGGACACCTCTGATGTGTCCGCAAAGTCACAAAGTACACACCAGAGGGAGTAACTCAATCCTTATTGCCCACGTACCAGCAAGTTTGGCTCACAATATAGCTACAAAGTAAAAACTTTGATATGTCCTGCTCCAGTCTAGCTTGTGAAAGTGGGTTGGGTCCACCAACTTGACTCTGGCTCAAACCAATGCCATTGTAAGAACAGCCACAGCGGCGTAGGGGCTGCATGCCACTTTGGAGGTTGACCAGTCAGAACAGAGTGGACATGCTGACCAATCAGAGCACACTAGGCTCATCAGGAGTGGGGACTTAAAGACACAGGAGCTTTAACAGTGCACTTCAGACAGAGGGTGAATAGAGATGTACTGTATGAGAAAAAAAAATGTGTTTATGGAACACTGAAGCATGTAAATCTATTCTAGTACACCCCAAAAATAAAATCATGAAACTGAAAATGAGCATAATAAGTCTGCTTTAAACACCTTTGAAATGTGAACTCATCAATTAATCTGTACTCAACTAGATCTTTACCTAGACAGATCCTGAACACATCTCATACAGAATGTCTGGGCATGTCTAAGGAGAGTTACGTGAGTGTAACTACTTTATGTGGCTTGGCAGCTGCAAGAGTGGTCTAGTGTAACAGTGTTACAACAAAAGAAGTCCATTAGTGTAAATCCACTGTAATCTGTCTGTTGTGTGCTTCACTTGGTCTAAATCCACAAAGCCCATTCAGTTCAATGTATTGGTTGACAAACACAATAGCTCAGTCTAGCTTCAGCTGTGAGCTGTGTCCCTTTGCGTAACTTTGGCCTTTACGCGGTCACTCAATCCAAACCTCTGCTTTTCCTCTGCTCATTTTCCCCAGGGTGGTGGCAGTCAACTGGAAAATTAGGTTTCTCCACTAAAATAAGGCCGGCCTGCCACAGTCCTATCAGGGAGCTGGAGAAAGGTTCCGGTAAGGGAGAAACGATAATCAAGAGAAAAGCTGCAGAAAGCAAGCGCATTAACGCCAGGCCATTTGGATGAAATGAGAATGCTACTCCCACCTGTGTGCGCTCTCATGCACTCCTGAAGATCCATTGAAGATCTGAGCTGCCATCAGGCAGAGGGGAAAAAAAGCAAAGGTCAAATCATCCATAAGTTAGTAGGAGCCATCTGCAGGAGATATAGCTGGCCGGTAATGGCAGACCTAATGTATGAAAGACTATTCTGACTCCATTCTGACACTACCCTGCTGTTAGTATCTCAATATAGAGAAGAGATGAATTTCTGCTTTCTTTTTGTGCATTTATTTTGTTTTTTTTCACAATTCCAACCAATTTCCAATGCAATAGTGCTCCCTCCTATCTCATGACAGTACAAACAGTCTGCAAGGGCAAAGGTTTGCACTCAGCTGTTCCAACGCATCTGAAGGTTGTTATGGTTTCTTATCTAAGTTCTAACAATGCAGAGCAGAAAGCTATCTTAAAGAGCTCATGCGTAGCTTTCAGGTGCCATGGAACTGTGAACGATTTGGAAGTACGCTCCATAGCGACCTAAAGAGATGGTTTTCTGGCACTTTTTGGAGATGATACTTTGTCACTTTCCCTCCAAATGACAATGCTGTTTCAAAGTTCAGCTTTTGACTACTGCAGCAATAGTAAAAAAGACAACACTCTTATCAACTAAAACTGATGCCCTTTCATTATATGTGATGTAATGATACTAGTAATCAAAGCACATTAGTCATCTGGATATGCCTCAGAAATCCTCAGGCAGCAATGAAAGACAGAAACTGATAGATAGATAGCAGATAGATAGTGTTGTTTCTTGATGATCCATTCAAGGACCATACATCACCTTCATGACAGAGACCACAGTCCCACTGCGATACATCTCTACAATGTGGTTAAAGTTTAAGGTCTAAACTGAACTTTTATCAGAGTAATTAGACATAGTAAAGTATTTATGTGAAAACACTCAATGCTCAGTTTAAAGTGCTGTGAGTAAAAATTACGCAACTGTACATGATGCTACCAGATTCATTCAACATTAACCTATATAAACTCTCTGTGAAATACTATGCTGTATGAAGAAATCATTAGTTGATTTTCCTTTGCGAAAATAAAAGGTCTTGAATAATGAGGTCCTATAGAATGGCACTTTTTGCTAAATTGGTATATTAACTGTGACTGACAACCCAATCTGTGAAGGTCACGTCGGTTCATTCTCACCCTTTAGTTATGGAATTTTTAGAGGAGATTAGAGCAGGAGAATCTCTGTCAATCTTAATATGTTGGCAGCTGGCAAAAATTAAGCTTTAGGTCTGAATTGTTCTAAATGGTGAGGAAAGTTAATATTACACACCTGCCTAAAGGTTGAAGAAGGGAGCAATCACAATTATATTTTACTGTAAAATAATGAAGGTAGCTTAACACACACATAATACAATTCCAAGTATTACATGACATTCCATGATATTCCATTAAATTATATTCTAAATGATATTGTGAACCAGCCTAGTGAAATTATATTGAACAGTGTGAAACTGATACTGTCTTAATTTATTAAAGGTGTCCTTACTCAGGTTAATTGTGAAACTGAAAATAAAAATGTTTCCCTTCATTTGTTTCATTGCGTAGCTGTGATACACCAGGAGTGTCCAATCTTATCCGCAAAGGGCCAGTGTAGTTGCAGATCCATTCCAACAGAGCAGGAACGCACATAATTAGTTGTTGAAGACTAAGTCCAACTGTTCATAAACATGTGGAATCAGGTGTGCTCCTGCTTGTTTGAAATGAAAACCCACAGCCAGACCGGTGCTTTGCAGATAAGATTAGACACCACTGATCTATACATAAGGCAAGATATGTAGCAGGCAGCAGCCTTGGAAAATATGCTTGGATATGGATTTATGTTCAAGGACTTTGCCAAGTTTACACTAATTGACTTAGTTGTGCAAGAGCAGTTTAGGGTTTTACTGCACAGATATGTGTTCAAAAGGCACTCAGAATGTGTGGACTGTGTAACTTTAACAGTGACTGCATGACATCAACACCCCTGCCTTTCCCACATCGACACTCTGAGAAAGGTCGGCTGGCTTTCTGACACCGTCTTCAAGAGTGCAATCCCCTGATAATCTTCTCATTTTTTCAACATCTGTCTCTCTCTCTTTCTCTCTCTCTGTCTAATCTCCTCCAGACTGTCCCCTGATGGCCTCCTTCATCTTTTCATCCTGCTGAAAGACAAGCCGCTGCATGTCCCTACTGATGTGACATTTGTGTACGTTCTCACCGAGATGCTTTTCCCTTGTAAATGATGTCTGGGCTTTCACCACAGAGACAGAGGTCAGACAATTCCTCCATTCAACCAAAGCTGACTGGAGTCACTGCAGGCTTACACTGTTTGACTGTAGGGAGTGGAATTAGTGCTGCGGTACTGATGAACTGCGGTATCACTATGTTTTCTAAATAAATCACGATTTCAGATGATATTTATGTCTGTATTAATGATGTTAATGAACTCATTTGAGCTTGTCTGAACAGCATTTGCGCTCTGGGCACAAATCTGAAAACATGTTTCAAATCTATTAAACCATATGGATAATAGAGATGTTTTTTATCACTTAATCATTAAATGAAGTTGCTTGGTCATACAGCACTACTGATTTTTAGAAAAAATAATTTAATTTTGAATAAAATGATGAAAATTAAAATGGCCACCATTAAATGTTTTGCTTCACATATTAAATTTAGCTCTCCCAAGAGATTAAAAGACATTAGAAATTACAAGACATTAGAACCACAGATAACTTTATATACAATGCCCATGCTATATAATCCTCAGTATCTATCCATATTACTAAAACTAAAAGTCAGTATTGACTTTTCAGTACAAATGATATGTCACCTATCTCAACATGGAGTGAAGAGAGAATATGTACCCCTGTACTCCCAGATGACCTCTCAGACATGCAGTGGGGGCTTAACATGCCTATGGAGCTTAGAGCTTGGGGTCATCATGACTGCAGGCTAACATGCCTTGAAAGTCCTCTCACCTACAACATCTCTCTCTCTCACTGTTTCCCTTCTATTCTCACTCTTTCACCTCTCTTTCTTGCAAGCCAGAGTCGCTCCCCAGCGTGCCTTCGCAAGTGCCTCCACGCACACAATGAAGTGCTAATAGAACATTAGGGAGTTCACTGGAGCGCTGTTTACGGGAGAGTATTTATAGCAGTCGGAGTGGCACATTGACGTCAGAGGTAATGCCATGTGTTGCAGGCAGGCGGAAACCCACCTCGCGTGTGCGCCCCCTCCCTTACCGTCTCTCTAGGACTGATTGATGACGAGCCACCCGCTGCACCATCTACCACTGTCTGCTGGAGACTCTACAGTCTAACTCCATTAGAACTGCAGACATCTTCCAGAGAGACAGCGCTACTGCATAGGTGTGATGGAAATTTTAAGCACTATTCATGGGCCTTTTTTGCTTCACCACAAAAGAGTCTCTTATTTCCTTTCATCCATCTGAAATGACAAAATTATGAGTGCTGCTCTTACATGTGGAATCGACCTATCATTGTGGCTATGCTGAAAGTGTTATGGATTGTGCCATTCAGATTGGCCAGCATCAGACGCTGCGCATGAGAGGGGGGTGTTTATGTCACTGTAATAAAACACACTAAAATATGTACCTCTGTCTCGACCAAACAATGAAGTCTCAGTAAAGCTGTTCTGCGTAATGCCACTGTTTACAATAGCCATGGAGAGATTACAAGATTGTTTTGAAAAATTGTGCCAAAGTAAAGATAAACAAATGCCTGGATTTTGTGGATACCTCAAATCTCCAGCTGTCTGTTAGTGTGATAAAATGTCTGTTGGTATGATACGGCTTGCTCTCTAGCTCTCTGCTCCCTCTCTTTCTGTCTGTCTCTCTGTCTTTCTCCAACATTGATGAGAGAAAGGATTACACACTCAGAGTGCAATCCATTATTCAGTCAGGCTTTTTATCACTCTATCCCAACCTAACGGAGGGCAGGGATAATGTAAGCTTAACCTAAAATGCCGAAAAGTCCACACCACATGAGCTATGATTTTCCAACTGACATTCATTTTTTTATTTATTTTTTTTTTATTTAATTGAACAGAAGCAGTAGGAAGCACACACACTCACATGCACAGAGACACACAAGCAATATGTCAGGACGCATTTTCCGAGCAGACAGTGTCGTCTAATCACCACAAATCTCAAAAGGTCATGAGAAATAATTTAGTATTCAAACCTTCTCTCAGTCACAGCAATACCGAGTGCCAATCCACCTGGCAACATTTAAATATCAATCTCTATCTCTCTCTCTCTCTCTCTCTCTCTCTCTTGCTCATTCATACGCCCACTCCCATAAATTTCCAGCAAATACAGGTTATGCTGCTCACTGAGTTTTATAGCACAAAACAGACACATAACCCATCACTGTGACAGCTCCTGCTCTTCTGAGCTTCTCGCTCTTCTGCCTTGAGTACATGTCGTGCTAGCTCTATTGACAGTGTGCCATTGCTAGCAGAGCCTAGGCATTGAGCTGAGTGATCTACCCTGGAGACTGCAGTCTTCAGAAGTCTGTCTAGCTACAAGATGGAAAGAATACATGTAGTCTTCTCCTCTGATCATGCTGCTTTTCTGAAAGTTTTTTCCTTTGCTTCCTTGCTTGTGAAAAAATACTGGAGATGGTTAAAGGCATTCTGAGCAAACTGATTGTGCACTTACTGAGGAGACACCTCAGTTATCTCCTCAAACAGCACTGAGACAGATTAAATGGCTGTGCATATTGGTTTTACATTGCAGCACCTGTTTAAGTCAAAATACCCCTGAAAAAAGAAAAAAACAAAAATGAAATATTGTGATGAGCTCCTGAGAAAAGCCTGGTGTTTCTCCTCTAGAGAAAGGCAGGGGGGCTATTCACCTGAGAGCAAGCGGACAGGTCATACTCGCCTGGACTTTAAATCCCATTGATCCAGCCAATCAATAGCCTCCAATCAACACCTGCCAGCTGTTCTACTAAGCTCTAAGCACTCACAGAAACACACACACGTACACCCCATACAGTGAGTCCACAAACAGTACACTTCGATTGCCATAATCCTAGCATGTCAATTGTAGCATGTCCATTGACCCACAACAGCTTTGTTTGTCATCTGCAAGTGCAGAGTACACAGCTTTTTTCAGTTTGACCCAATCCAAGGAGGCAGCACCCACAGGCCTTAGGTGAAAGCTCTGAGAATGCCAGGTCACTCAATCAGGTTAGAAATAATGAATAGAGAAGGGCTCCGCACAATGAACCCCATTTTATCAGTTCTTATCTGTCTAGAAATGTGTTGTTAAGTTCAAGAGAAGGAAGAGCACTGATAATAGAACTTGCCATCTGCACAGAAACCTATAACATCCTCCAAACCTGATGGCAGTCTTCTCCATGGCGTCAGGGCTGTCTACAGCAGGCAGCTCATCAGCAAGGATCTCCTCAGGACTACGTGGATCGATTAAGATCCCTCTTTTGTCTTTGTCTCTGATCCCGATGCCTGCTGTGATAGCGTTCCACAAGGCATTCTGGGACTTGGAGCCTGCAGCAATCAGAGGGTACAGGCTCAGGAAGATATAACACACAGTGCGATCAAGGAAATTTGTGGCAGGTCTGTATAGGTGACTATTCTGTGCATTCTATAGAATTAAAGATAGAATGTAGAATAGGAATTACATATGATATTATTGTTGTTGTTGTTGTTATTATTATTAGTAATAGTAGTATTTGATTTTATGTACTTATTATTTAGGCTTATTTAAGAAGACTGGCACAACTAGTGGAAATTTCACTGACAGGTTTACATCCCCACCTGCTGTTCAGTCTGTGCAGGCAGACCTGATGCCCCACTGGCCTACAAGAATGCCCCCCACTAACGCTTACTTTTCTTCTGCCACTCTACTGAAACGAGATCAGTGACCTGAAGGCAGGTCAAATATAAAGAAGAAAAGGATATAAGACAGGCACTCCTCCCTGACCTGGCAGATCCTCAGTCTGGTATTCAAACAGACAAACAGTGTGCTGGCTAATGCTGCCATCTAGCCTACGTATTGCACACATACATGGTGAAACTTATTTTCAGAGGTCGTTAAAGGAAACAGACTGCTTACCCAAGTAAAAGAGAAAAACATGGTATATTATTTCTGGTACTATTTTCTGTTTTTTTTTTTTTAAACTGCTGAAGTACTGACCTGCAGATTATCTTAAAGTATAAAAGTAACCCCCAAAAGTAAGGTGGGGAGGGGAATATCTTCTGACACAAGGGTGCATTTCATAGACTGCATGATTATTGGTTGAATTATCACTCATACTGTTGCACTTTGAGGCCATTGTCACCATGCAGACAAGTGCCCTAATCACTTCTGTACTCTGTACAGAGACGTTCCCTAATCGCTTCTCTACTTTGCACAGAGACGTTCCTTAATTGCTTCTCTACTTTACTCTGTACAGAAACGTTCCCTAATCGCTTCTCTACTTTACTCTGTACAGAGACGTTCCCTAATCGCTTCTCTACTTTACTCTGTAGAG
>JAILXH010021820.1:1180-12393 GCA_023558415.1 Piaractus mesopotamicus | reverse complement strand
TTTTTTTTTTTTTTCTAAATTGAGATTAAAAAAACAAAAAACAGAGTATGTTTGAAGTGAAGGCCTTCTTCAGTGCTGGCTGTCTCAATTCAATTAAATCCACATCTCTTTACAAGTTAGCCTTCTCTTACCCAAAGCCTCCTCACCCACATCATTCCAGATGGCTTCAGTGTCTCCTGGCCCCTCTTGGCCGGAGCATGTGCAAAATGAAAATGTGGCAATTTGAGACTTTTTGAGGGTATAATTACTTTCAGTTCTCCAAGGCTCTTACACTACCTATGAATAGGTAGCAGCGTTAATAGGATAGTCATCCTTCTAATGCCAGCGGCACTGGAGGATTACCAGCTTGCAGCCAGGTGCGCAAGGCACGGCTGCTTTGTTATACCTCTGATGTGAATAATGACAAGCAATTTAGCTGTTTTGATTGGGCACGAATTTAAGGCTCTTCTCAAACAGTAAACAGTGGCTCAGGTTCAGCTTTGGCAGAGCTTGCCGTGCGCAGGCTTCTTCTCACACGTTGGTGGTGGAGTGCGTGGTAGAGAAGTTCTCCATCCTGATTCGTGCTATTTTTTTCACGGGTGGGGGAGGATAGAAGATGTGGCAGGTGAACACCTGCCGGCACGCCTTGCGGAAGTTCTCTGACAAGAAGGCGTAGAGGATGGGGTTGACGCAGGAGTTGCCGTAGGCCAGACAGTGCGATACGATGCGGAAGGCGAAGGAGGCGTCGTTTAGCGGGAAGTCGCCAAACTCCACCCACATGGCGATGATGTGGTGGGGCATCCAGCACAAGAGGAACGCCGCTACGACCAGCAGCACCGTCTGGGCTGTCTATGAGGGAGAGAGCGAGAAAGAGCAGTAAATATACACAGAAAGTGCACATGATCCAACCACAGAGGCGTCTTGATACAAGCCTGAGTCACGGGTATGGAATGGTCTAGGAAAGCCTATGACATCAGCAGAGACAAAGAGCATCCAAATCACAGCCAGAATAATAATTGAAAGATTTGTGCATAACAGTGGCAAATGACTCAATGGAAGTTTCATTACACAACAGAACAGTGGTGGAGATCAGTAACAGTTTGTTCTAGGCTGTTCTGTTCCCATGTGCATTTGTTGTAAAAGCACTGTAAGAACAGAGAAAGAGGGTCTTCACTTCAAAGACTCTTCAGCTCTTTCTCACCCAATTATTCACATGTAATGATTAAAGGGTCTGAGTTTTGATGTAAAGTGTAAGTTTATAGCCCAAAACTAAGCTGCAAAACCAGCCTGTTTTAAAATCTTTGTCTTTGTGATGTCACGAAAACCACTATACTTATGTACAGTATTGTGTAAATTATTTAATTTGCAGTCATAACATCCATTAGTAGAAGTTACTCATTTTTCAGCCTCAGAGAAAATACAGAAAACATATATTTAACAGAAAATTACACAGAGGCCTATTATAACTCAATATAATTTTGTGAGTTCAGAGCGTGCCTTCAACATGGTGGTAGTATGAGGGATGACTGATTGCGGGGACTGATGTAGGACTGAGGAACAGAGAGGAGATGGGGTGGCTGTAGGGACTGCGAACACTTCGTCACGGGAACGGAAGGTGAGGATATGAATTTATAGTATGTTTGATTGGCAGAAGGTGGGGTATCAGGGATGTTCCTCCCTCCAAACTTCAGTTATAACTACATATTGTGGCGCTGTGTAGGGAGCTTAGGTGTGGCCGTGCAAAGTGCGCCAAACTCCCAGTTAAAAGGACATTCGGTTGTGACTGCTGCTGTTGCTATTCTTGTGTGGTTCAGTTTATACTTATTATTGTAACTGTGAATGAGGACAGTGGGTGTACGTGTTGGAAGTGTCCACCCTCCTTGTGTGTCGTGTCCTCTTTATGTTTGGGCAGTGCTGGTCTGGGTGTTTCTCTGCCGCTGTTGAAGTGCCTTTTCGAAATAAAAGAGCATTCACTTGTACAAGCTAAATTATCTGGTTCTTCCTCTATGCTGATGCTAGATTATAAAATTTTTCAGTTTTTAGCCGGTCCACCCTTTGCCTTTATTACAGCTTTCTCAGGAGGGTTAATGTACATTTTTCAAAAAAAAACTTGCAGGGATACTTTCCCCACATCTCCAAAGTTCAGTCTTAGAAGTCGGTTGTATTTTCTGCTTCGCATGATCCAAATAATCCCAAACACAGCCTATAAAACCACATCTCAGATTTTTGTGTTCTAGCGCTCATTTTTTTCTCGCCTTTCCTTTTCTAAGTAACAGCTTTTTGACAGCTACACATTCTTTCAGACTCATAGCGTTGAGTTGTGTGAATATTACATGCAACTTTAGTTGCTCGAAACCTACATGAACCTAAATATCACTTGATGTTACTCCTGCAACTCATTTGCAACTCTGCCGCAACAGTTCACAAGCATCTCAACTTCGCAGAACAACTTTCATTAAACAGCCAATCAAATTGCAGATCACAGTGAATATGTATTTAAACGATTCATTTCAACTGGACCAGGGGACTAGAACATTATTGTTGGGCAGTTAAAAAGGACACAAACTGTCCCAAGTTTGGTAGTTTTTCATTTCGCCAGTTTCTGAGCAGTGACGACAAAAGTTTCTTCAAGCAAACATTTCTGTAAACAGGCAGCTAAAGATAACAGCTGTTTAAACAGCTGCTTGTGTCAGCGTTTATTCTTCTAGTCTGCTATCATGAGCTATGCAACTAGATTCATTTTCTCCCCTCCATCCACCTAATTTTACACAGAGATTAACTTGGGATCCAAAAGATGAACATTATTACAGAAGAGGAGACACACACATGCTCCTCGATGAACTGTTTCTAGGACAAGATGAGCAAGGCCTTAAGTAGGCTATAACTGTCACAGCTAATTGAACAATAATTTAAAAGGCTAAACATACACAGAACAGATGAAATAACTCTAATATATAGTAACGAATCCAAACGGATAAATTACACATGTATAAACATACAAAATGCTGATTTAGCTGTCTAGTGGATTAACTGAATGTGTTGTGTGTAACTTTATTTTTGAATTATTTAGAGTAATTATAAAGTTACACGGAAGTTAAGTTGAAGACAACTTACAGCATACAATTAGTTGCATAAAAGTTTCATCATGTAAAGCCAGCCTTTGTGTCTCTTTGAAGAGAAACGTAATGTCAGTGACTCCTTTGGGAGCTCCTTTGGTTGGGAGGACACGGCTGTAAGTGGCTGGTTTTAAGATTGGAAGGATGAAACAGTTATAGTGGCAGTGGAGTGCACAAAAGGAAAGAGTGGACAGATTAAATGCGGACAGATTTGATATTATACTTTGTGTTGGAGGTTTGTGTTAAATTTTCTTTTAAATATATTGTAGCATTTTCAAGATATATTTTGGCATATTTGTTTTAGGTTATGTGTTCTCCAGCATTTATTGCACTTTTTTGCTAACTAACTTTTTTGTACTAATTTTGCTTTGGACTCTGACTGGGTGGGGGGAGCTAGAAACCATCCCGGGCATGTGTGTGAGCTGGGTAGAGAATTAGTTGTTAGAGAGAGAGAAAAGCTACGTTTATGTATGGCGTGGCTGTTGCCAACAACTGCCGGAAATTACCATGACTTGTGCGAAAGCACAATCTTTTAAAGGGGACCTGTTATGCTTTTCCAGTTTTTTTCCTTTCCTTTAGTGTGATATATAGCTTTTTGTGCATGTAAATGTTCTGAAAAGTTACAAAGGTCAAAGTTCACATCAGAGGGAGTAACTCTCTCCCATAGAAACCACTTTTCTCAGCTGCATGAAATGCCTTGTTGGAATTCCAGCTCTTTTCCTTTGTTACAAGATAATGCAATCTCAATCCTTATTGTCCGCCTACCGACTGGCTTGGCATGCCCTCACACAATGCACAGCAACTACTGGATGCCAATAAGAGTTTGTTCAGGTTTGTAGCCAGGTTGCGAAGACGCTGACCTGACTTTCAGGATCGGACCCTGGCTTGAACTGAATTGGTAGAACCAACGGCGTTGGAAAAATAGCCACACCAGTGTTTACAGCCGCTCAGGAGAGAAAGGTCTGTCTGCAGACTGCAAGACAGGGGCAGAACATATAGGACCCGCTCTGGTGTTGACCAATCAGAGTACACTGGGCTCATCAGGATAGGGGGCTTAAAGACAAAGGAGCTCTAAAAAAGCATTTCAAACAGAGGGTGAATAGAGATGTGCAGTATGAGAAAAATAATGTGTAAATCCATTTGAGTAGACCCAAAAAATAAAATTATGAACACTAAAAATGAGCGTAATAAGTCCCCTCTGACATTGGTGAGTGCTACAATATGTTTCCTGTTTTTTTTGAACACTGAAAAATAGCAATTTGTACTTAATGGCTTTTTTGACTGTAAATCGAATAAACAAAAGGTTATTTTTTTGCTCAGTACTGTACATACACCTATTCAGCCTACCACAGTTGCGCCCATCCATTTATGTCATTTCAAGGGAAAAAAGAGCGGTATAATGCCATCTTTATTGATCTAAATGCAGGTTAAAGCTTCATATGCACTGTGAACGCTCCAATGACAATCCTCCTCAACCCAATATCGGCTTATTGAGTGAAACTAGAAGAAACCAGAACTAGCTTTGACACAAAAAAAGGGAAAGCCAGCACTTACAAACCTGAGAAACCTGAGGCGACAAAGTTAAGCAATTAATGTTATGGCTTACTAGCCACCAGGAGATTAAAATCCACTCATCTCTGACGTTTCTGGGGGCTGACCGTTAGCACTGGGTGCTGGATGTCAGGGCAGTTTTGCTGTACCACAGCAACCGAAAAAAAGCTTGCAAAGGCGCATATATCTTGATATTGATCTGAACATTTCTGAGACAAGGCAGAAAGCATCGTAAACAAGCCTGAAAAGGGATGATTGGGAAAGTAATAGGACCCCTGATTACTGCAGCTCTAGCCGTAGAATGGTGAAGGCAATACAACTTTTCAAATGAGCACAACCACTAATCCCACCCAGTCAATTTAAAACTACAGCTGAGAAGAAACCCACCAGAGAGCGTGATTGCAGTAAGGGAATACTGCAAGCAGCAAGATATAAAAGGCAGTGCTTCATGGTGAAGCATTTAACAACCACGCACTTTCCTTAGCTTACACTTAAACACTGTGCATCCAGAGCATCTGTGAATGAAAATGAAGCAATTTGAGACTTCCTGAAGACAGGAATGCTTTCAGTGCAATCTGTGAATAGGTAACGGTGCTAATGGAATATTCATCAGGCTAATTCCAGTGGCACTGATGGAGCCTGCATGCATGTGTACATGGTATGCCTGCTTTCTTGTACCTTTCTTGCAATCTATTTATTTATTTATTTATATATATATTTTTGATGTAAAGGATAATCCCAATTCCAAAAAAGTTGGGACAGTATGTGAAATGCAAATAAGAATTATAAATTTCTGTTGGACCAATATTAATTTGAAAACAGTACAAAAACACATTTCATATTTTACCTTTTAAACATAACTGTTTTTTTTGTAAATATATGCTTATTCAGTTGATCCCTGCAACATGTCCTAAAAAGTTGGGATGGGAGCATGTTTACCACTGTGTGACTTCACTTTTCCTTTTAACAACACTAAACAAATGTTTGGGCACTCCAATTGACACCAAGTGATCCAGTTTTGAAAGCAATTTTTAGCCATTCTTTAGTCCTCAGCTGTGCAACTTTATGGGGCCTTTGTTGTATTTTGCACTTTATAATGGACTTTTATGCACTATGCGCCTCAGCACTCGGCGACCCCGCTCTGTAACTTTACATGCTCTGAGTTGCTGTGGTTCCTAAGTGCTTCTACTTTTCAGTAATACCACTAACAGTTTCTTGTTTAATATCTAGGAGGGAAGAAATTTCGCAAACTGACTTGTTGCCACAGTGGCATCCTATTACAGCACCACGCACTATTTTCAGTGAGCTCTTTTGAACGACCCATTCTTTCACAAATGTTTGTAAAGGCAGACTGCATGGCTAGGTGCTTGATTTTACACACCTGTGGCAGTGGGCCTGAATGAAACACCTGAATTTAATGATTAAGAGGTGTGTCCCAATACTTTTGTCCATATAGCGTATATGACTGTGCATAGTACAGCATTGTAGTACTTGCGTTTGTGGGTACAGTGATGTGCAGTGTTGAACAGTGTATTTTTGAGCCCATGTGATGATTTCCATCACAGAAGCATGTCAGTTTTTAATGCAGAGCGGTCTGAGGAATTGAATGCCATGGGCATTCAGCTGTGGTTTCTGGCTTTGCTTTTTACTGACAGAAATTCTCTGGATTCATTGAATCTTTTGATAATATGCACTGTAGAGAGTGAAATACCTGAAATCCTTGCAACATTCATGTTGTTTACAAACAGTTGGACTATTTGCTCTTGCAATTTTTGGCAAAGTACTGGGTCTCGACTCATCCTTGCTCATAAAGGTCTACTCCCTTTCTGGATGCTCCTTTTATACCCGTGCATGATTGCATCACCTCTTTTAAAATTGTTGCACTGAGGATTCTTCTTATTGGAACATTTCACTTTCACACTTTCATTCAGCTTCTTTGTTCTTTTAGCTTCAAAAGAACAGTTTGTTGCACTCTGAGGCGAGGTGAAGTCTATGCCTACCATAAATTTATGATGCATTCAACTGGATCAGCTACAATTTATTTGTCTTCTAAATATTTTACTTATATTAAGAACCGATCTTTTATTTAAAGGCCTTTACTGATGAAACGTGTTTTTATGAGATATTCAAATCTGAAATTTTTGTGAGTTGTCACAAGCACCCTAATGTACGTGTATTAAAACAATACGGACTATCATTTTTATTTGCATGTAATAGATCCTGGAACACAGTAAGGGAATGTTTTGAAGGTTGTTGTGGTTTTTTTTTTTTTCTTTCAATAATCCAATTCAATCCTTTTTAATACTTTTAAGACCTCGACAAAAAAATGATGCCTTTTCTACCACACAAAGCCCTGAATATGTCATATATTGTCTTTGTTTTGAGTCTTTTTCAGATAGTTTGGTTGCAAATCAAAGATGAGATTTTCCCTTCTAGCTTGACTGGCTCGTTCTTTTTTCCTCATCTTTTTAGCACATTTAACTTTTTTTTTTTTTTTTTTTAAACCAGTTCTGCTGGCCTCTAGCCTTCATTAGTGGCCAGTTTCAAGACATTTTAGACATTTCATGACACTACATCTTTTAAAAAATATTTTTTTTTTGGCTTTTTAAGGATCCGCAAGGACTCTCTTTAAGCTTATAGGAAACTTATTTGCAATAGCCTACTGGCCATATGGCGAAAACCTATATGAAGCAACACTTTTAGTCACATGTGACTACATCAATAATAATCGGAACAAACAGAAATGGCTTATTGTTTTATCTTTTTTCATATAAGCATCCTTGGAGGTAAACTTAGGACAGGAGGCTTCTTTGCTGTCTTAGTCTGCTCTCTGTATTCTTCCACATTCATTTCATTCTGTAGTCCTGTCTGTCCTCTCTCCACTTTTGTCCTCACATTATGCTCTTGCCCTGACTGTTGTGATTTAAGTGCCATTTTGCTGGAAGTAATAACAGGTCTATCTGCAACATGATTTCACACAACAGTTGATGAATGTGAAGCCATCAGATCTAAAAAAAAAAAAAAAAAAAGATCTACACTTGTGTGTCAGTGCCTGCAGGCTTCTCTACACCACACCACACAGAGGCACCAGTAAGGTAGGCTACCACTAGTGGGCCTAGTGTTGCTACCTATATACATACATATTTAGGCCTGTTATGAAACATCCTGGCTTAAATCCACTGATAAGTGTTGTATGCTACAGTGGTCATGACATGTTTGCTCTTAAAAGTGTGACACTAATGGATCATAAAAAAGGTGTCCTGAATACTGTGTCCCACTTTCTTTAGCAATTTCAGCATAAGTGGGACATTTCTTTCTATTTGATTTCTCTTCTTTATGAAGTACCATGCAAAAGTCTGAGACCACTCCTCCTTTTTCCTCAATTTCCAGTTAAAATATTAATGGAGTGCAAGGAAAAAATCAGAAAACATATTTAACCAAAAATCACACAGAAGCCTCAAAAACTAAATATAATATCATTTTATTGCAGTATTTAGTGTGTCTACCCTTTGCCTTTATGGCCTACATTCTTTTAAGGAGACTTTGCTTTCAGTTTTTCAAAGAAATCTGCAGGGATATTTTTCCACACCTCCAAAGTTCAGTCTTACAAGTTGGTTGCATTTTCTGCTTCTCCACGTAATGCCAAACACATTCAATCGGTTTTTTTTTTACTTTGCCTTCCTTGTGCAAGTTGATTATCTTATCTCCTCAGAAATATCTTGTGGAAAATGAATCACTTGTACGTAATTGTTGTAACTGCTTTTGACTGTAAATTAAATAAATGAAGGGAATGAAATAAACCTTGCTGACGTTTGCACAGCACCTCATATGCTTATATTTTAGGGAAATATTCTGATCTGTTGCTTTATTATTCATGTGCTTGGTGGAATAAGACATATTACAAATTATGACCACACAAAAAATGATGTCAGGCCACTAAGAATAACTGCTGAATGTGAAGCACCCTTTTGGTAACTATTCATGGTGGTTACCTCTAACTGGCGGCATTTGGCATATTCATCCCTCTTTACCTGATGTTCCAGCCTAGTTGCCTTGGGAGGAGATGACTTTAAGGCAGTTTTCAAGAGTCTCATGATGCTCTTTTGTTCTGATAGAAAGGAACATCACATTGCTCCCAAATGGATGAATTTCTCTGAAGCTGTTAAATATGACTGTCAGAACAAGCATGACATCACCCAGAAACGAGGGCTGTAACTTTTGACTCAAAGCTGCAGATATTTGAAACGATAAGTATAAAAACACAAGGAAAATGTCAAGTATGTTCTGAGGGAGGAGGATCAATAACTCTGAGACACATGTTGGCTTATGTAACAGACAAGGAGTTCATTACTTTGTGGAGTGCCTCACATTCTTGGAAGAATTGTTCACTAAGTTAACAACATCAACAACACAAGTACTCAGGAAACGTAGTTTGATCATTTGTAACAATGTCCTACTATAAAGACTACCTGAGATATCAGTACTGACTGCTAAAGTAGTTGCCTTTGTGCACTAACAGCAATCGATACCAGACACTACATCACCTTCCCACTGTAATTATTGACACCCCTGAATCTGAATGTATAAAATCTGAAAGTATGAATGGATTGTGAAGAACAAAAAAAAAAAAAAAAAAAAAAAGAGAGCGCGAGAAAGAAAAAGGCTAATTACAGCCTCCCCTGATTCATCTGTAATTACCGTTATTTTCCCTCCACCAGCCAGCACAGTGGCAAGCAGCCCTGCTCTGGGCCGCACTGAACAAAAGCATACACATAAACATCTGCAACCAGCATGGGGAGAAGACAGTTGCACTACTTGCACTACACATTACCACCACCAAATTATGCAGTTTTACAAAGATTCTGACATTCACAGATGTTTTTTTTTTATTTGGGATTTGTTCTTAGGTAGGAACAGGATCTACACACACTCAAGAGCACAAAGGTGTGAACAATTCTGCCATTTAAGAACATGTTATGAATCTGATGTAGACTTTTTTTAGGATCTTTCTCAAGAACAAATTTAAGAAAAAACTTTTTGTTGAAAAGAAAAAAAAAAATATTGGTGAACGAGGCCCAGTGTGTTTAAATAATAAGTGGAAGTATAAAGGTATCGGGTCTCAAGTATCAAACCTACTTAGGTTCTAAGTAACTTGTAGAACTGCAGTGCAACGTCTTAGTAAATCCAGCATCTATCAGCAAAGGAGCTGAAGATTGTTAGACTCTACTTTTGGAATATGTGGCTGTTTCAGACCAGTATGCATTCCATGCTGGTCTATCTGGTCTGTGCTGGTTTATGCTGGTCTGGTGCTAGTTTACCTGGTCACCCAGCAAAAAACACAACATACGCTGGTTTTGCTGGTGACCAGCCTAATAACTTCTATTGCTGCTGACCAGCATCCAAAACACAACGTATGCTGGTTTTGCTGGTGACCAGCCTAATAACTTCCATTCCTGCTGAACAGCCTCCAAAACACAACTTATGCCTGTTTTGCTGGTGACCAGCCATGCTGGTCTATGTTGTTTTTTCTAGCAGGGTCCCCAGGATGATATGGAAGTCTTTAGCATTTAGCTGTATTATTCACAGGCTGGATCCTGGAAGATCTCATTCATCACATTGCTAAGATAAGCACTGTTAAGACAGACCCATTACAGAGGAAGAGAGATATACATCATGTAGCTCAGGCCATCAGTGACAGGTCAAACTAAATCACATTCAAGCGTACTGCTGCATTAGCTTTAGCCCACACTGTTGCTTGTCGTATAGAATAAACATTAAGGTTTTATGTTCAGATTATCACAACTCATAACTTCTTTATTGGCAATTTGCTAAAAGTACAATTTAGCAACAAGACAGTGAGACACTAATACACAATACAAGCTCAGCAAAATATTGTAGAAGAAAAACTTTTGCACAAGTTTATCTATTATCATAAATCAAACAAGTTCCTTTTAACTGCAAATCAATGATATGAGCTGCCTTCATATCTGACAGAGATCCATATCTGTGCATCTCCTGCTGGAAATTAAAGGCACTCAGTTTCTCTCTAGGGAGCATATGTAATAAAAATCAATCTGGATCTGCTGAAATTACATTAGTTCACTAATAGAGAGAATAGTAATTGAAAAAATAGTCCCATATGCATTAGCATCCAAAGTTTGGAATCACAATTCCAACAAAAATCAATGTTTAATGTTAAACCTAACTGGGTCACAATGTGGCAGAATTGCTTTATAACTTAAAAAAAAAAAAACCCAGCACACCAAATAATTCATTGTAAGAAAAACAAATGCTACACCCAATTTGCTATATACATTTAGATACCTAGATTTTTTTTGTCATTAACTCAACAGTAGTTGGCATCCATATGCATATATTTTGGGCTGGTGGATCGTGGATGTCTTTTGGTCCTAACATACTTTCTCTAATATGTTGGATAAAAACTGTACAAAAAGATCCCTGGACCTTCCATTTACTTGATGACTCTGCAGAATTGCTTTCTACTCATCAAAAAGGCCTCACAGCAAACGACAAGATAATATTGAAAATATGGTTTAAACCCTCTGT
>JAILXH010021788.1:0-11678 GCA_023558415.1 Piaractus mesopotamicus | reverse complement strand
AGGGAATATTAGTGGTAAATATTAGGGAGTATGAGTGGTGAATATTGAATATGGCCTTTTTCTGTCACAGCGGTTTCAGTCCTAAAAAATACTATATACTATATAAATACAAAGTTCAGTTTGGGTTCATTTTACTCACTTGTATATATTTGTAAATGTAAAACATTGTTGCATTTTTATTTTCAAGTGAGAGTCCTGCTATGAGCAATAGCTTTGTAAAATTACAAGTGTGTGTTTGAACCTGTCTAGCAAGTGAATTCAGCGTCCCCCATTTGAAATTGGATTTGATGGAGAACTTTTCATTTTAATTTGTCAAAGTCCTGTCAGTTCAATAATGTTTATTTTGTCATTAATAGTAGAAAACTATACCTTCCCTAAATATTGAGACATTGAAGTGAAAATGAATGCTTACTATATATTGCTATATATTTCTTACACTAGTGATGATGAAAAGGTGAATATATGTATTATTATAACAAACGTCTAGTCTAGCCCTTGAGTGTAGTTATTGAGATAAAAGTAAATGTTTTTGGCCTTTCACCTTATAACATTTAGCCTGTAACACACAGACAACAGCATCTTTGCATGTTTTCTCTTGTCATGTTTTGCCTGCTACATTGATTTGTGGTTGCTGATTCATGTGTCTGAGCACAGGCTCCGTTTTTTTGTGAAGTGAACTGCATATTGTAATTTGTATACACATTTAGAAACTTATATTCCACGCACGTTCAATTTGGTGAGGTCCTAAGATGTGAGTGAAGGCATTCATAGTTCTATTATTTGTGTTTAACATGAGACACAATCAAAAATATTCTGTGCTTTATATTTACATTCATCTCTTCACCATCTAGCTAGTGTGAACATTTGAACTTCATTGTCCCAGTACTTATGAAGGCATTGTATATTTTGTTATTAACCACAGTATGAAAAGTACTTGCATGGTATTTCCATCTGTTCAGAGAAAAGCACTTTCTTGTCTTTGTTTAAAGCATTGTCATCCTGAGCATGAACATGAGAACTTGTTTCCGTCGTTATTTTTTCCCCTCCTCATTCCTCATACCTTCCCTCAACCCACAGGCGGACCTGAAGCTGACCCAAAGCGCTAGGAACCGAGAGGCAAAGCAGATGCAGCAGCTGGAGAGAATGAGACAGAGAACCCCCTCAGACAGGCAGATCATTGTATCCTTCCTGTCTGCTCTCTTCTTCTTCTTTAAATCTTCTTGTTTACACCTTAGTGAGTTTTACAGGTTTAGACTTGTACTGCACTGACCCGGTATTCCCCAACAAAATAAAGCTCAAACCTGAATTGATTTGCCACACCTGTTTGTTATCGTGAGAGTAAAAAAGACAATAGAAACATCAGATTATAGTTTGAAACGTTCTCCTCTATTGACTTTAAACCTCTTTTAGACTACTTAGATCACTTCTTCCATGATTTCATTATTTTAATGAGCACAGTGAGGACATTTGAGCTTTGAAAGGTGCCAGGTGGTATGAATGGTATTGGCTGTGTTGAAGTTTAGTTCATTTGGCACAAGAGTTTTATTGAAAAACAGCAATATGAGCTGTTTGCTTGAACATTCAAAACCACATGCTTGAGGACATTAATAACAGTTGCAGAGGCATTTTAACATATCGTCAGACTTTACTAGTTTATTATTCACAGCTTAGTTATAGAAACACTTCAGAGGGTTGAATATTTTGCTGTACTTGGACTGTGACACTTGTTTATTGAAAAAAAATAGCAAATTAAACTGTAATAATAAGAGACTTGTGTTGAAAATTCTACTCAATTTGCTTCCTTAACAGACTGTCACAGTCACAGGTGGGCCATCAGACTCTGTATTTTACATTTCTTCATAACTGTCAATTTGTATGACTGCATAATTACTGTAAGACACTTCTTTATAGCAGTTTAACACTTCTCACTGGGGTGATTTCCCATCATGAAGTTCCACAGTAAATGAACAGACTGCTCTGAACAGTTTGTTCCCGGCATCGTGAGTTTCACTTGTGTCGTGACAGGCTGAGAGTGAACTCCAGAGAGCCACAATGGACGCTACACGCACGACTCGCCAACTGGAGGAGACAATAGACGTGTTTGAAAAGCAGAAAATTCAAGATATCAAGGTTACTGAGATTGCACAATTTACTGGTTGTGTGGCAAAAGAATTACATCATTTTGAGAAGTAGCCTACTTTTTAAGTCATTATTATGTCTAAGCTGCAGTACTTCACAGAATGCAAAAATCACATTTAAATATCCAAAGAGCATGAACAAGCGTTAACAGACAAGTTAATTGAGTTTAAGTGAGTGTCCATTTCAATAAGAAGCATAGCTGTATTTTTGAATGGATGTTTCGCCTTCATGAATATTAATCCTCCGGCATTCTTTTCTGCCATACAGAAAATCTTTGGGGAGTTTGTGACCATAGAGATGATGTTCCATGCCAAAGCTTTGGAGGTGTATACAACTGCTTATCAGCACATCCAGAATGTGGATGAGGAGGGAGATCTAGAGGTGTGCACCCATTCTATTTCAACACTGCTGAACAGGCTCTCCTCAACCCCTTCTGCCAACCTGATGGACTGTCTAATATCTGTTCTGTTCTGCTCTGTTTCTCTCTAATAGAAATGTCATTACGACACTGACTGTCTTGCTTCCTGGAACGCAGTCCCTTTCATAGTCCCTGCTATGTAACAATTTGAAAGGCATCTTGAAAAACATGCTTGGCTTGGCAGTTAGCAGAGGAATTTTCTTTTTGGCAAATAGTTTTATTCCTGATTTCCTGACCTGCCAAAATGAGCTTTATTCTTGTCTAACCTGACTACACCAAGGTCTTGCATGCAAGTCTGGCCTTTTTAAAATATTTTTTATACTTTGCTTTACAGTTGAATAGCTATTTCACATGGAAACTGTAGTTATGTTATGACAAGCTTATTATAGAGAAGCCATGTATAATCACCTTAACCAGTAGTATGTAATAGAGGCTAATAAAGTGAGAAGTTGATAAAGTGACAATGAGGGATAACTTGCATACAGAGCAGTGAGTTATGACTGTGACTGAAGCATTCTTACTGCTAAATGTTTTGGCTGTCTGTTCATCTACTTTTTTGTTCCAACATTACGTCAGTTTTAAAGGGACAGCAATTAAAATTAACCTCTATCTGCTGTGTCAGTTTATTGCCACAGCCAGTCATTTTGATGCATTTCCCTGTATTGAATAAAACAACAGAAAAGCTGTTGGCGTGTAACACAATTATATTAGAAGTCAAGCAGTCGGCCTGTTATTTTTTTTTTTTTAAGTACAGAGAAATTATTTTCAATGGTAAACATCTTTCAGCATAGACTAATATAAACGCTTGGTTTAGTATTAAAAGAGATTTAGTTTTACCAGATGAGAAATAGTTTATCGCTCCTCTGATTGTCTTTGCAGGTATTCAGGAGCACGCTGCACCCCCCAGACTATCAGTCCCGCTTAGAGATAGTCCGTGCTAATTCCAAAACATCCTTGAATCGGACTGGCACATCCATGAGTAAATCGGGGACCTTGCAGGTGAGTGTTATTCAAACGCTTTACGAATTTAAGTTTTAATTCACATTCATAGTCACAGGGAACTCACGTTCTTACTGTTATAAAATCTTTTTCACTTATTTGTGTTCATAAAACAGTTCTTTTATTGCTTTATTGCTGTTTACACCTTCAAAATTATTGCTTCTCATAAAGCACTGATAAATTTATGCTGGAAAGCTTTCTGTAATCGGCTCAGTTGCTACTTTTAGCATTTTCATTTCCCTGTGCATTAAACTAGGGTCATATTTGCACAGTATTACTGGAATGTCAGCAGTGGATCTGCCAAATCTGTCACAGATTTGTGCCTGGCATAGTACGTAATATTTATTGCAAATAATAAACTTTATGATAATAAACTGGGTTAAGACAGAAAATGCATGGCTAATAATTAGCCATGTTACTGTTACACAACCAGTTCTGACAGTAGGTTAAATGCAAATAAAAAACAGAAAGTTGTGATTTGTAAACTGACTTTTACAGGTGTTACAAAACAGAACAAAGAAAAGACTATGTTATACTATACCAGGGATGCCCAATCCTGGTACTGGAGGTCTACCACCCTGGAGAGTTCAGATCCAACACACCTGGTTCTAATTCTCAGATGCCCCTGAAGGCCTTCATTACCTGGATCAGGTGTGTTTGATTAGGACTGGAGCTAAACTGTGCAGGGTGGTAGATTTCTAGGACAAAGATTGGGTACCCCTGTACTATACTGTAGCAACTTAGTTGATTTTTATAAATATTACTAATTCTATTTTGATTCCACAAATGTTGGGACAGGAGCAATGTAAGACTGAGAAATCAAAAACATCTGTTTTGGAACTTTGTACAGGTAAACAGGTGAATACGGTACAGGTGAGGCTGTCATGGTTGGGTATAAAAGCAGCATTCACAAAAGGCTCAGTCACTTCTTGGCATAAAACTGTATGAGCGAGTAGACCAGTTTAACGAACAGTTTAAAAATAACATTTCTCAACACATGATTGCAAGGATTTCAATGTTTCCACAGTTTACAGTTCAAAGTCAGTCATTAAAAATATATGGCGAATCCAGTGAAGTCTCTGTGCATAAAAAGAAAGGCTAAAAACAAACATTGAATGCCTGTGATCTTCGTTCCCGCAGATGGCATTGCATTAAAAACCACCATGCTTCTGTAATAAATATTACCATGTGGGCTTGAGAATACTTCGGAAAAACATTGTCAGTAAACACAGTCCGTCACTGCATCTACAAATGCAAGAAAAGGCTCTACTGTGCAAAGCATTAGTCATATATCAACAACATCCAGAAACGCTGTTGACTTCTCTGGGCTAAATCTCGTCTAAAATTGCCTGACTCAAAGTGGCAACATGTGCTGTGGTCTAATGTTTCACCCTTAAAGTTGTTTTTGGTGATAATGGACGTTGCATTCTCTGGGCCAAAGAAGAAAAAAAAAACAACAGGGACGTGTTGGTGCCAATTGCATGGGTAACTTGCACTACAGTGAAGATACCATTAATGATGATAAGTACATAAGCATTTTGGAGAAACATATGCTGCCTTCTAGGCAATGTCTTTTTTAAGGGTGTCCCTGCTAGTTTCAGCAAGACACCTCCAAACTATATTATGCATTTGTTACAACAGCATAGCTCCGTATTTAGTGAGTGCAGGTATTAGACTGAACTGACTGCGTGTCTTTTTCAATAAATATTTGCAAATCATTTTGCAAATCTTTGCTGTCTGTTTTTATTTATATTTTCCTACTTTCCTAACTCTTTTTTAAATTGATTTTGTAAACCAGTGGTGGGTTTTATTCTGTGGTTATCACCTTAATGTATTTTTGCTTGGACGGACTGAGTGAAATGAATGTTGGTAAGATTGGTAATATAGATTTTGTATATATTTCAAGCAGTCTTCTCAGGTTTGGCTGAACAGCTCACCGTGATGACGAAGAGCCTCCGGGTCTAATAACAGACTGTTTAAAAGTCTGAATTCGCTCTTCGCCTGTGAACGTTGTTTCTGATGTAGCCCTATGCTAGTTTTCACTCAAATGAAAAAAGTAAATTACAGATAATGATTAGTGTGGAGAGCAGTGTTGTTGCTGTTTATTTATACTGCAGAATTCATCATGGCAGACAATCCAATGTCTGGTTAAGGTTTTAATTTCAGATTTGTTAATCCATGTTTAAAATTAAGTGGTGCAACACAGCTCAATTTAAAATAAAACCCAGATTAACAAATCCTTGATTAGCTCTAAAGCCTGTTTAATTTAATCCTTGTTGGAGCAACCCACCCTAAGATTAACAGAACTAAAGACCAGTTGGCTATTGAAATGCTGATGTATAAATGAATGACTTGAAACCGCCTTTTTAAGTCAGGTATGATTGTTCTGTTTCATATTGTACTTTCCAGCATACCCGCCACCCCAGTTTGATAGTAGATAATTGTGGAATGCACCTGTTGTATGTTTTAAGGACTGGTTTTGTTACGCTGTTGTAGTGCTGAAAGTTCCTGATATACCAGAATCAGGAATGCGACTTTGAAAACCAAAAGAAGTATGTTAAAATTAGTCATACATTAATACTGGTGTACAGTGAGCCACGCAGGGGTTTAAACCAGAGTTTTTGCCAGATGATACTCAGCCAATTGATAGTATTCTGATGACATCACAGTTTTGGTAGGCAAAAATTGTGCCACTATTTTGGTAGGCAACCTTAAGTTCATTCAGCAGTATTGTGGAGGTTTGCAATGAGATAACAAAGGCATAACCGATCCAGCAGAGGTAGTTTTGGACATGTTTTGGATCACTTTTTTAAATCTAATTTAAAGCATATTAACTGATATTGAAATTGAGTGTATTGCCTTCATGTTATTTGATTCGTTGCTGTAGTGGTAAGAAATGAAACTGAAATGTACGTAGCTGAGATTTCTTGCTGCTTTACTAGTGCCCTGTCCCAAACTGCATACTAGCACACTAACTAGTGTGTAAAAATAGCGCATATACCATTAGAAGTGCACGGATTAGTGTAGTAGGTGAAGTACAGAAGTGTGTGGTCTGGGACACAGCATTAGATCAGCCAGTGAGGTGAGTTTAACAGTTCTGACTTGCTGCTTATTAGCTTCTCATTACACATCTCCAAGTGAAAGTGTAAGGTATTTGTTGATTGAGGACGCATTTGTTGAGGTAAATTAATGCATTTATTAAGGTAAGCTGATGTTGGCTTCGTATTCGCCCACTTTCGTAATTTGTTCTGCGTTTACATAACTGCAGCACCATTTAAGGTGGAATGAAAATTCAAATGAGAAGCTGGCGAATAAGAAGCTAACTTCAGCTATTCAAGAGCTTTGGCAGCTTTGGTAGCCAACTTTATTAGTTTTTGTAAAATCTCACAGATTGGAATGTTCTGAACTCTGGAGATATGCAGGCTGTAGAGATCCAGTCCACCAATCTAGCTAATCTTCTCCTTTTAGTGTTTTCTGGAAACTGCATCTGAAGTGTCCACATATCTTTTCATGTTTTTTGTGGTCATTCTGATCTATTTTGCTATTTTGCTTTTGGTCTTCAGCCACCTGCAGGGTTGTACTTACAGTAACAGTGATGAGACAAAGCTTGCTTACCGACATGGCAACATGGTCTTCATAATAATCATGCAGTCGAATACTATGAATCAGACATGGGCACCTCCAACCATGTACCTGTAGATCACTCATTATGACATCAAGCTTGTTACCTTGAACATAACTACATACACTGATCAGGCATAATATCATGTCCTTGTTTCTACGCTCATTGTCCATTTTTATCAGCTCCACTTACTATATAGGTGCACTTTGTAGTTCTACAATTACAGACTATAGTCCATCTGTTTCTCTGCATACTTTGTTAGCCCCTTTTACCCTGTTCTTCAGTGGTCAGGACCCCCAGGGACCCTCACAGAGCAAGTACTATTTGGGTGGTGGATGATTCTCAGCACTGCAGTAACACTGACGTGGTGGTGGTGGTGTGTTAGTGTGTGTTGCGCTGGTATGAGTGGATCAGACACAGTGACCTGTGACCACTGATGATGGACTAGAGGATGACCAATACAAACTGTACAGCAGCAGATGAGCTATCATCTCTGACTTTACATCTACAAGGTGGACTGAGAAGGTAGGAGTGTCTAATAGAGTGGACAGTGAGTGGACACAGGACGCTGCCCACAGAACACTGTTGGCTGGATATTTTTGGTTGGTGGACTATTCCCAGTCCAGCAGTGACACTGAGGTGTTTAAAAGCTCCAGCAGCACTGCTGTGTCTGATCCGCTCGTACCAGCGCAACACACACTAACCCACCACCACCACGTCAGTGTCACTGCAGTGCTGAGAAAGATCCACCACCCAAATAGTACCTGCTCTGTGAGGGTCCTAGCAAAGTATGCAGAGAAACAGATGGACAGTCTGTAATTGTAGAACTACAAAGTGCACCTGTATAGTACGTGGAGCTGATAAAATTGACAATGAGCGAAGAAACAAGGTGGTCATAATGTTATGCCTGATCGATGTGTTCTGTTTTCTGAAACAGTCAAGGACTCCAAAAGCACAGAGGAAAAGGGATGAGGAAGATGATGAGGATGATGACGAGGAAGAGGATGAAGATGAGGATGATGATTTGGAGGATGTTACAGATGATGAGAATTAGTATTCAGCATGAACTTTCATCTGGTGTTACAGTATTTTACAGTGTTGTGATTAGTATTTTATACAGTGATCTTACATTAAACTGATTAAATAAAACCTTGTTTGTATAACCAGCAGTAATTATTATTTGCTAGAGTAGTACATGTAAAGGTTTATGTAAATATTTTTTATATAAATCATGTACAATGATATTAGGTAAAGGTTAGGCTCTTGTAGTGAAAAGGACCAAAAGTATTTGAGTGACTAAAATGATTTTTCTAATCTCTCTTGCATGATGTGCTAACATTTTTAGTTTCTGGCCATGCGATGTTGAATAGTGTTAAAACTTCATGGGGAATTCTACTGATTTTTCTAAACTGCTGCATGTTTAAATTGTTAAGATGTAGTTATTAAGTTATTCAGAGTGGTTTGATGTGAAATGCTCCGGAGCATGCAACTCTGTAGACGCCTGGTTCCTATAAACACCACTGTGAGCAATTCTGAAAAATTTCTCTAGAATGGAGCATTACACTCCAAAACACTCTGAATGACTTTGTTTACATCTCAACCATTTAATTATGCAGAACTTTAGAAAAATCAATGACATTTCCCTCAAATGCCTTATAAAATGTCAAGCAACCAAATAAACAGTTTTTGTATGCTATTTTATGGATTTTATGGAATTTTTTGCAGATTGTTTTTATGGATTTGCTCCGTCATCTTACATTAGTTCTTGCATCCTCATGCACATGTATTACTCAGAAAGAGATAGTGTGTTTGTCTTGAGAACATGAGTAACAGAGACGCCTCAGTGTCAATACAGCCATGCACAATATAGTGACGGTATTTGCTGTCGCCACGGCGGAGCCTGACCCACCCGGAACTGTGCGTCATTGTGTCATGACTTTCATGTCAGTCATGCATTAGTCAGGCACAGCTATCCGGAGCTGTTGGTGAAATCAGGACTTGCTCTTTCCCCTCATGCCCTTCCCTATGACACACACACTCTCACGACCGCAAAATGGGAGATTTGATTAATATGCAGTGTTTGATCTTGCAGCATACAGAAATGGAAGTCTATTGTAAGTCTTTTAAATACTGTACAGTTTCGTATGTATGCTTTTACACTGTCATTGTTGTTGCTGCTATGACCTGCAGTGTCCTTTGGGATTAATCTATGCGGTGTGCTATAGTGAGGTCCTTAATGTCAGTGGCGTATTGTGTAGTTAAATAGAATATGCATGTTCAAACGTGCGTGCGACAGAAGAAAAGGCAGACAAAGAGAGGCCGACCTTTGATGCAGTGACTCATCGACGCTACATATGTGTGTGAGAGGCTAAGAGTGATCGACTGAATGAGTCACTAAAGCCTGCCCATCAAATACTGCCCTACAGCCTGCATTAGGTATTTCACAGAGTGATTGGTGGTCAGTTTGGAGAGACTGTTGGAAACAAGCAAGAGTGTTCAATGGAGGTCAGGTTAAATAAGAGCAGTTAACACTAGTGATTGTACACAGTAGACCTGTTTCCCATTGATGCTGTGCAGTAGCCTCTAGTGGACGTGATTGTTTATTTTGTTTTTTTGGGTTTTTTTTTTTGTTTTTCTTACTGTTTTTTTCACTGCCTGGCAAAAGCTTTTTAAAATGTTAGAACCCATTAGTGTGTTTTCTTTGTCAGCTTGGAATAACAAAGACTAAGCAGGTTTACTGTTTATAATGTATTGTTTTTCAGGAAAATGTCACAAATATTTGTGAATATGCTGCCTTGTGAATAATACCAAAGCTCATGCCTTTTATACCCTTGTTGGGTAAACTCATCAGTGCTCAAATCTTTCAGCTATTTAAACCAGCTTTAAGGCAAAATAGTTGCAGTATGTTTCTTTAACAATAGTTTGGGGGGGGAAATGGTCAGTCATAAAGCTGAGTTTTTCTGAAATATGACCTATAGAATTAGCAGTTAGCTGTTTGTTTTGTTCTTTTTTTTCTGAATGCTTATGTAATGTATGTTATTGCGTAAATGAGTTCAGAAAACTCTCCAATTGTATAACTACCGGTTCTACAGCTTATTTGAGTTGCTCACAGTGAATCATTCCTATCACAAGGGGGCATTGCAAGGTAAAAATCTATCTCTTCAAGGGTCCTTGTGTGAATTACCAATCAGCACTGGAATTGGAATTTTAAAAAAAAATGCCGACTGCAAACATTTGCAACTGAAATGAAATCATAGGCAAGACGTAAAACAGGCCTTCACTTTTTTGGGAGAGTGGCAGTGCTCTGTAAGGGCTTACGCGCCAGAGGTGGTTTCAACGTCTATATTTAGACAAAGCTCAGTCTTTTGTGACGGATGCACCTGCATGAATTACTCCATCCACTTAATGGTTGAAAGTTAGATCAGTAAAGTCCAAGGCAGGGATTCCTTCCTCATCCTCTGACTCATCTTTACAGAAGCTTTAATAGGAACTAGTGTGTGGTTTCATTTAAAAAAAAAAAAAAAAATGCCGGGGTGTGTCCCCCTGAGTCACTAATAGTGCTAGTGGTAGAGAGAGAAAACGCTATACACAGTCTCTCCACTCTGGCTCACTCCTCTTCACTGGCAGGCACACGGGTGCTACTATTGTCATTACAGGAACAAATCTGCTCTATTCTGTTGGTTTTATAACTTCGCCAGCAAAATGCCAAGTAATTGCATCATATCAAGAAAGAAAGCAGTTAGAGTACATTTGATGTAGATTAGGTCTTTAAGGACCAGAACCATGCAGGGAGAAGAACAAATAGAAGAGATTTTTAAAATGTATTTATATTGTGCTTCTGGTAGAGCCAAGGTCCCTTTATAAGAACAGCAGAGAATAGAAATAACGTAGTATACAAAAAGGACAGTAAACACACACATAAAGAAGCACTTGCGTAAAGAACATGACGATATGACTGGACCATAAGGGATTAGATTTCTCTTCTAACACATCGAATTCAACTGTGATGGCCTTGATGAAGGTCTTCATTAGCTGTTGGTTTGAATTGGTTGTGTTAAATGCAGTAGAGTGCTAAACATGCCCTGTTGAGTTTTGATACACTGCTGGTCTAGATCAGATTTTTCAACTCCGGTCGATTTTTCAACACCAGACCATCAACACCTCCTACCACAAGAGCTGCATCCATATGGCCCCCAGCATTCTGGACAGCCCCTTCTGCTCCTCTGGACTCTTCAGCCTCCTGTCGTGTAGGTACCAGAGCATCTGTTCCACCACCTCCAGACTCTGCAACAGCTTCTTCCCTGAGGCAGTCAGATCACTGAACACATTTATGCCCCTAGATCCTTTCCAACATAGTTCTTCAAGAGTTCTTTAGTAAAGAAAATGGTTCTATAAAGAACCAGGAACACTCAAAAAACCCTTTTCATGACTAAAGGGTTCTTTGCATCTTGAAAGGGTTCTTCAGAATGTGCTGTAGATGGTTCAAAATAGAACCTTTTT
>JAILXH010021730.1:0-14993 GCA_023558415.1 Piaractus mesopotamicus | reverse complement strand
GATTCTGGACTTTCATGCTTGTGTTTGTAAGTGGAAGAAGAGACGCTTTGTCATGATTTAAATTTGCGCTTGCAGTCAAAAACATCCTTTTCATTTTTGCCATATTTTTTCATTTTTTGACTTAGAAATAAAAATAAAGAGTCAGAAGTGCAGATTTGAAGCTGTCAGTATAGTTTAAATGCCAATACAATTAATTGTGTAATTCAGTGTGTAATTAAATTTAAATATAATGGCAAAACAAAAGTAGTAGCTTTCGACCTCTAGGGGTTAGATGTTCTAGGTGTTTTTCTCCAGAGAGCACAGGGATACTGAGGCCCCGACTCCAAATCCAGCATACAGTGGCTCAGCAAACCTGGCCTGGAACCTGTGGATGAGCTCCATGGATTCCGAGACAGTATAGAAAGACACGGAGTTCCCAGGAAAGTCCAGATACACACCGATCCGCGTGGCCCTGGTCGAGACCGGCAGGTCTTTGTCCATCTTGTTGTGCCAGGCAGAGTATCCGGACTCTGAGCACAGTAGGCTCCAGGAGCGGTCGTTGTATCCCAGAAGGCTGTGTGAGTTCTTGCCTTTGCGGCTGATGCTTTTGTAGGCAACGCCGATGGAGAACTCTCCACTCCATTCCACCTCCCAGTAGTGCCTGGACCCGCTCAGCGGCTCAGCACACAGAATCTGGCAAAAGCCATCAAAACGTTCCGGATGATCCGGGTAAAACTGCACTGAGCGCTTCCGGACCACCCTGCGATTCCCCTCGGACAGGACCAGCTCCTTATAGGCGGTGTTGGGATCAAAAGTCAGTCTGACTGCATCTGTTAAACAACAGAACATCTTTGGTCTTAGATCTTAGAGATTAAGGATTGATTATACAAGTAGCTTGTCAAAATCTAATACTTTTTGATATCAATATTTCTGATATTTTTTATATATTTTAATTTAAAATAAGTACATATTTTAGAGAAATCTTTCAAATGTAGACAGAAGTACTAAAATTGGCACAAATCCTCCTTGGGTATTATTCTTTTGATAAAACCCGTTAGCCACTGAAAATTTCAAGATGGACACCATTTTCAAGATGGTAATGAAATGTCATTTTCTCTTTGCAAAAAGTTCACCCACAATTTTCCTGTGTGAATTATCTATCACACATTTTAACCATGAAGAGGGTGAATTTAAAACACGCAGTCATAATTTGCTAACAGCTAGGTAGGCTAACATGCCTAGAAGCGGTGTAAGTGTAAGTGGTAGAGGTATTTTGGGATGTAGGGGTTTAGTAGTAAAGGTAATATTTTAGTTTCAGAAATCAGTCACAGCCTCTGGATGGACTACTGGCACTAGTCTTCACTGCTTATCCAACTCTGAAAGGATGCTTTGTGCACAGCAGCGGCCACACCCAGGACGCTGCGCTGGCTAACGGGCTAAACTAGGTGATGGTAGCAGAGGATTTCTGTGTACAGGGGAATAAGTCGGACTCCAAAATAACATGTTTGAACTCAGCGCTCATCCTTGACTAATAGATGTTGAACATTGAAGGAAGATGAGAAGTTGAGCAGATTGAATCATATCAGTATTTACTACTAATAATTATATGTAATGTAGTTTAGTTCAGCATCCTAATAGTGTCTAATAAGCACCACATAAGTTAGCTAGTAGATTGACAAGGTGTGCCAATGCGGATAGCCGAGCCAAGGGTAACAGGGATTTACATGAATTTCATGTATTTACTGAGATGGTGTACAGATCTCATGGGACGTAATTGACACTGAATGAACAACTGGGCCATTTTTTCATTGTCTGAACCTACTTGTGTCCCATTCTTTAATGTGCATAAATCATACTGTGATCAAGATGGTAAAAGGACAGTCCCTCAACCTTAATAAGCACACCATCACACAAGATGGCAGATTCATAGTGCCATCTAAATGGCAAACTGATAAATGTTTGTGCCGAAAGGAGAAGAATGAAGATCTCAAATCACCATCTACACGTTATCAAAAAGAACATGATGGCTACACCATGATTGCAACCAATGTTCCTCCCTTTCATGCCATAAATGACTTACCCATTGTTCTGCATCTGGTAAGACTGGATGAGGGTGGTGGTACTGAAGAATTGATACATCATTCATAATATATTTTTTGTGCCATTTTCTGCATACGTTTTTACATTATTTATTAGAAATTGCACAAAAACTCTGAAGAAATTTAAGAGTAATGAATTTGACATCCTTATTGTCAAAAACATTCCAACAGCAAAATAATTGAGATTGATCCAATGGGAAAATTCTGTGGTAAATTCAGAGTGTCCTATGTTGGAAATGGTGGCTTTCTTGGAATATGGCGGCCATTTCGAAATTTCAAGTTGCTAATGAGATTTTTCGCATGAATGGCCCCAGAGGGACAAACATACCAACTCTGGTGTTTGTATCCACGTTTGAAAGATTATTACAGTTATTTGCTGCACTTAACAGCAGTTTTATTTTAGCAGTGAAGGCATAAACTTTTATCAGTTGCTGCTTCGTTACACTTAGTGGCAATGTGTCCATTTCACTCACTAGCTATGCTGCCCTGTTGTAGAAGCCAGCTTCAAGTTCTCAACTGACCGTGTCACATTTTCTTCTAGCATTTGCTGATATTTACTGGAATCCATTCTTCCGTCTACCTGTTTGCCAGCCATTGGCAATGTTTCCTGTGCCAGTGGCTGCCACACAACCCCAAAGCAGAATAGATCAACCCCTGTTAACAGTTGTTCTTTGCATCAAATGCTGATCCTTTTTTTTTCTCCAAAAATACCTTTGGTGATGGAGGCAAAAGCATTCATTTTTTACCTCATCAGGCCAGAGCATTTATCTTGATGTTGTTTTGTATACTTCAAACTTGACCGTTGTGATGAAGTCATAGATAAGGCAGTATGACTCTCGCATGGAGGTCATATTTGTGAAAGCAACATTGCACAATAGAATGGTACACCACCATGCTGAGTCCAGTGTGAAGGCCTGACTCACTCTAAAATTATACCATTGCTAATTGTGAAGCAATGCTTGTACAGTCTGCTTAGCAGGACTGTATTTGTACAATACATTCTTGCTTTGACTTCATTACGAGTAACAGAATTTCTAGGTTGTTTCTTTAAGGAGATCTGGATAGAAGAGGAGGTATTGGGTCCACTTCTAGCTGTGAGTGTGAATGTTACTAAATATTTGAATGTGCTGTGCAATTTGTCAAGCTTAGTCACACTGTAATGGTGGTGCGGTCAGTGTCTCATCATCTGGACACCTGGTTCATATGAGTAATAACTACCGTATTGCGGTCTGTGTGGCTTCACTTACATCTGAGGAAGTGTGCTCTGGTTTTGGGCTCCTGCAAATCAGCTCTTGTAGGTGCTGCAGGTGTGGAAGACAAAGTTTCACTTTATTGACTCCCTTTTTAATACAAAGTTCTCAAAGAAGTAGTTGCTGATCAAAGGTTAACTTGGTAAAATCATAGCCATAGCATTGAATGGAAACTACTAGATAAAGTACGGCACCTACAGAACATACTAAAGCCATCTCACCTTTAAAACGACCTCCAGACCTGGGGATCAACACATAGACTGGGATGTCACTCACTATGGGGAAAAATCATTTTCTGTTAGTGACCACAAGTAATGATGATACAAGAACTGAAGGACCTCTAAGGACCAGTTAGTCTTTATTATTAGTATCTTTAATATTTATTATTAGCAACATTAGCATTTCAGGGTGAAGTAGCTCTTTTATATAAGAGAGATTGTTTTTTAAAATACCTTTTTTGGACATGTTGCCCAGCTCTTTTTTGCAGATATCGTCCAGGTGTTCTTTCATGTCAGTCGCAGTTTTAGTGACCTCACCAAAGGAAAACTCTGGGTTTATTAGGACTTTAGGCACCATAGGCTCAGGGGCGATGGACAATGCTGGAAAATTCTACAGAGAATGCAACCTTCATGACCAAATGTTTTAGCATTCTCTTGTACCCTTCTTTTGTCAGTTTCTGACATTTGTGATGTATTTGTTTATTGTACATGTGGTATGCAGCTCTAGCATTATGTACGTGTAGTTAGTATTTTGACATTATATTGTTGCATTGGCAAGGAACAAAGAAACCCGGGAAGCAGGGTGAACCAGTGCAACTGCTCTTTCATTTGGTAGCTGGTAGTAATGTAAACTTGCTGGGTAGACACATTACACAAGATCAGTTAGCAGAGAATGCTTTGCTATTGCTACTTCTACGATGTATGGGGAGGCTGTTTATCATGTGTTTCTAATTGTCTTTACTAGTGACTTGAAATCTGAATTATTTTTTGGATTGTGGAACTGTCGTCCGTCCTTTTCCTTGTGTACTGGCTACAAAAAAGTTTATTTAGGTTCTTGTAAACATGTTGAAGTGTACTGTACTGTACCTGTAGAAAGTGTATGTTGTCCTCAGTATCAAGTATCTGCCGTAACTCTGCATCTCGCCGCTGGAGCTCCATGATCTCTTGCTCCAGGCGCTCCACGTAGCCTTGGGCCTGCCGACACATTCACTATGTACATAAGTAAATACATCAGACTGTTCGTTTAATATTACTTTGGTTTGGGCAGCACAATATACGGTTGGGTAATCAATATTGGTCTTTGAAATACTGATATTGCTGAAGGCTGCAATATGCAAATGAACCCTCAGTTTTTTTACTGTGTGCTGTGAGCATTGACTAGTACATTTTTAAATGTATTGCAGGCCGTGTCACAATAGCAAAAGATAGCAGTGGAATCCATATACTTGAATACGTAGACTGAGTTTGAATTGTTTTGCAATAAGCTACTTGCCTGAGCCATGGCTGCTTGGAGGTTAGCCTGAATCAGCTGGCAGATTTCAGCATGCCAGCGCTCCACAGACTGCAGCATCTCACTGAAGATCTTATCACTGGCCGCCTGGGCCCGGTGAGCATTACCCTGCAGCCAGGGGGCAGCAGAGAGCAGAAGTTTGATTATATGATGCATCCCAACAGCTTCGTAGCAGTAGAAGGAACATATAGTGGGTATCAGGGTTGGCTATTTCATTGGCCATAAACCTCTCAAGTCATATCATTTTGTGTTGTATTTTCCATATAAGGAAAGCAGCTCCTTTATGGGTAAAATCAATGGCGTTTTCAAAGATCGTGACTGTTGCACCTTGTGGTGAAGAAAAATCTTGCAAACTGGGTATGGTTTGTCTTGTGTATATTTTTCCCCAGAATGTTACTGGATACATTAAAGGTCATTAAGGAGTCAAAACATGGATATTGCTACATTTTGTGATTTGTTAGCTAGCTTGTGTGGCCTGTGCTATCGTTGAACTCTGGACTTTAAAAGAGCACGGACTAGAGTAGGGGTTGGCAACATCTGCCTCCAGAGTCACACACAGCTCTTTTACTGCCCTGTTGTGGCTCCATAGCAGAATTAGATTTTTAGGTAAAAATAAAATAATCTTCCTTTGCTGCCGATTGTTCTAACACAGTTTCATCAATAGATGGTCTTAAACACTGGAGTTGATGTTTAACTGCTTTAATTGATCTTGAACCCTGAAGATTGGTGCACAGACTGCTGGTCACTATAGCAATGCAGACAACACCTCGCCTAGCTACTAGCTAATGGAAAGGCAAAGAGAAAGATTTAAGATGAAAATCGATAATTTGGTGACAAATAGACTTATTTGCGTTTATAATCACTGTAGCTGGTTTTCTGATACGTTTAACCTACAGCCAGTGACTGTCAAACACTAAAAACTTGCGAAGCTGAAGTCAGATTGTCATTCACATTTTCCTGTTCAACCTTAAATGGTGCAGTAGTTACATTCTAGCATATCAGGTGCCCTTTAAGGTGGAATAGGAAAATTCAAATGAGAATCTGTCTTCAATAAAAAGTCGAATGCTGACAGACATTTTACAAGAAACTGTTCTACTGTTCTACACATTCCAAAAAAGTTGGGACGGGGGCCTGTTTACCACTGTGTTTCATCACCTCTTCTTTTAACAACATTCTGTTGCGTTTGGGAACTGAGGAGACTGACTGCTGTAGTTTTGAAAGTGAAATGTTTTCACGTTTTGTTTGATATAGGATTTCAACTGCTCAACAGTTCGGGTCTCCTTTGTCGTATTTTTCATTTCATAACGCGCCCTTGGGGCCCAAAGATCATGGCCAGCAAATACTGGTTTTTGGCATTGCCTCTTGCATACAGAGATTTCTTCAGATTCTCTGAATCATTTAATGATATTATGTACCGTAGATGATGAAAAGCAAAAGTTATTTGCTATTTTACATTGAGAAATGTTCTTCTTGAATCCCTGTTCTATTTGATTGTGCAGTCTTTCACAGAGTGATGAACCCCTCCTCATCTTCACTTTTAAAAGACTCAGTTCTTCAGGTTACTAACCTGTTGTCAATCAACCACCAGGCATTTTATTTTTATTTGCATTTTGCACAGCGTCCCAACTTTTTTGTAAATAGGGTTGTACATTAGCACATACTGAGACATACAATGTTGTGGCTCCCAAGGCGGGTTGATTTTTATTGAAAGGCCAAAATGGCTCTTTTTAACATTTTGGTTGCTGACACCTGGACTAGAGGAATTTCAGGGCGGGTTTTGGAGGGGACATACATTTTTTAGCAGCAAATTTCATGTTTTTCAAATTTTGCATGAAGAAATATTCATATTAACGTTCAGTAAATCTTACGTAGTCATTTTTAAACATGTTTTAGCATAAGTGTTTGGGTTAGAACTGCAGAGAATGAGGCGACACAAGCAGCTCATAATGCGAGTCGAATGGACACATTACAGTAGAGCAGTGTATGGACTACTAAAACACATTGATCAATGCATCAAGCCAAGTATCAGATATAGCTCACCTCCTATGTTAGTTGCATGCAATAAATAAAACAGTTGTAATTTAATATTATTCATGATACACTTACACTGCAAATGGGGAATAGATGTTTCCACACTGTCTGTACCACCAGGTGGCAGCATAGGATAAAGACATAGTACTCACTTTCAGAACCTCCACGTTATGTCTGAGCTCCTGCAGCTCCTTCACGCGCTCCTGGATAATATGCTGGACTTCAGACTGGGTCACCACCAGCACTTTCTGAAAGACATTTGTGCATGTGAGAGTGCATTTGGTAGAAATGTGATATCGATACTGAAACCTTGAGTTTCGGCCGATATCAATATCGTTACCATCTCTAATATTTGTTTTAACCGAGACTATAGATTCCACCGTACTGAATTTGCTGCTTAACTGTTTTAGATGTGTCAGGAATGTCACATAACTCAGAGCTGTAGTTAACTTAAATGGGTTCAAGCTTGGGGAATGAAGTGGTACAGAAGGATATCCTTACTTTTAGTTTGTCCAGAATTCTTTAATTTGTATTTTTTCAGTCAGTTTTAACAGCATTATGACAGTGTCAGTAACTATGTTGCAGTTTATACTGAGTAGACTAAATCATCAAGCACTTATTTGAACAGAAAAGAATTTCAATGTTCAAAGAACATGTTATGTGTCAGCAGTTCATGCAAAAAGCTTCCATCATCAATTAGTATTCAGGCAACCAGTTTCAATCAGCAGTTAGCATTCATGCAACTAACTTAGTAATGGTGATTTTCTCTCTTTAGCTTGGACCTCCTTTTCACGCAGTTTCACCAAGAGGGTGAAGGCTAGCACAAGCTTCCACTAACACAGTGTTATGACCATCCTATCCAACCTGAGAGAGGTTACGCTCTCATTATGCTTTTTTGGACTCCCGCAGTGTGTTCACTGTACTGTTCACTGGTGATCTGCAGTAATCTTGGTTTCCTGGTGTTGGCTGGAAGCCAGATCATTCAGCTAAGCAGGGCTAATGCTAGCCATTTTTTCATTTGAAGCATTTTAATTTTATTTTTAAGATTAAAATGTCCCAAGGAAAAACTGTACTTTTTCATTTTATAAAGGAACCTCCTCAGTGTTAATTAAGGGGTCCCAGACTTTCTGTGACCCCACCATACATGGGTAAATGGTAGCATGTTCAACCACATGCACCTTAAACACAAAGATAAAGCACTAAATCAATCGAGCAGGTTTGGATCACCTCCAGTCAAATCGTCTATAGCCTCATCCGTTACGGTTTTTTCACCTGCTTCTCGGCACGCTCTTCCTCAGCGCTGACCGTGTTGTGGCTACGGTGCTCCCTGACCGTGCAGAGCACGCAGATGCACATCTGATCAGAGCGGCAGAACAGCTCCAGGCCCTTCTCGTGCTGGGGGCAGATTTTGCGGTCCAGGTGGCCCGTCTCATCCACCAGCTTGTGCCGCTTGAAGGTGGCTGACTCGTAGTGTGGCTTGATGTGCGTCTCACAGTAGTAAGCCAGGCACACCAGGCACGACTTGACCGCCCGGTTCCGGCGGCCTGTGCAGAAATCGCACAGGGCTTCCCGCTTGAGGTGTGGGAAGGGTGCGAGCTCTGGCAAGGGCGAGGGAGGCTCACAGGGACCGACGTTGGGCACATTCCGACGCAGGACCGGCCGAGGGGTGAAGGTGGCCCGGCAATGGGGGCAGCTGTAGACGCCAACATGGTCGGCCTGGTCCCAGTAGATTTTGATGCACTCGAGGCAGAAAGTGTCTCCACAGGGGATGGTGATGGGGTCCCGGAGCTCCTCTGCACAAAGAGAACATACATAGGAGTCTGTCATGGTTAGAGAAAAAGAAGCAAAACAATTGGGATGGATTGATTGTGGTGTGGTTGTCCAGAAAGCAAGAAAATTTGAAGGCTGGTACCAGTATTTATAGAGTTGGCTGTAGGTTGCTGATCCATGGGAAAAAAAAAACAAAATCCTTGAATACACACACTCTCTGAAGGTGAGTGTTTGTATGTAAACAGAGATGGGAATTTCATGGTTATGTTTGTGTGTATGTCTGTTTATGGGTTACGAGTCCAAAAGGCTGTGGGTTACCAGCATGGAAAACATGGAACCTTGCAGAGATGACACCAAAGGACGAAAAACCATGTATGTATGTCCAAAAGCAGCTACATGTACGTTTACAGCAGAAATCTTGCAGTAACCTGGAGGGGAGGTGGGGGGGTCCTCTGTTTATTAGCTTTTAGCTCTATTTCTCCATCCACACCAAATATACATTTGACTGCATTTTATTTATTTTGTTTTCCAAACCATGATGGTGTTTCAGCAAACTAATTCATCCCCTGATGGTACTTTAAAACAGACAGTGGGCTACTGTCAGCTTTTCGGTGTTAAATGCTAGTAGAAGCGCACATAACATATAATGTAAATGTGGCTAGACTGTGTATTGTGATTTAATTATGCTTAATAGTAATAGTAAATGAAATAATATGGAATATTTCCCTGTAATGTTTTTGAACAGCTTTGTGAATTTACTACGGAATCCCATTCCTGTCAGGTGGCAGGAGGACTAGAGGATGAGCAACACAAACTGTGCAGCAGCAGCAGATGAGCTATCATCTCTGACTTTACATCTACAAGGTGGACTGACAAGGTAGGAGTGTAATAGAGTGGACAGTGAGTGGACACAGTGTTTAAAAACTCCAGCAGCACTACTGTGTCTGATCCTCATGCCAGCACAACTCACACTAACACCACCACCACCATGTCAGTGTCACTGCAGTGCTGAGGATGATCCACCCCAATAATACCTGCTCTGTGGTGGCCCTGTGGGGGTCCTGACCACTGAAGCACAAGATAAGAGGGCCCTAATAAGGTATGCAGAGAAACACATGGACTAGTCTGTAATTGTAGAACCAGAAAGTGCTCCTGTATGGTAAATGTGCCCAAAAAATTCAAGGCAAACATCGGTAGACTTTTATTAATCAATGTGTCTTTCCTCACTTTGACATACGAGTTTCATGGGTTAAAACAGTGTCATGGGTGTGCTGAGCACTGTGTCAACAGTAAACACTTTATGCAGGTAGCCAATGGCATAACACACACACACACACAAACATGTTTAGCATGTCTCTGAGAGAGCAACAACCAATATCGGTCAAGGTCAGTGGGCATCTAGCAAAATGCTACACTTAGGCAAAGCAAGCTGCTTCTCAGTTGCTCCATAAACACACAGGTAAACAAAGTTGAAGTTAGCTTTTTATTCGCTGGCTTCTTATTTTAATACCTACTTACCAGCTTCTGATTCAAGTTGTACTGTGCAGCTGACAAAAAATAACTGCTGCATCATTTAAGGTGAAGCAGAACATTCTAATAAACTGCTGGTGAATAAGAACCACACTACAGCCTTGTTTTGTTCTGGAGAAAACGTTATGGTAACTTGGGAAAATAACGTTATGTCTGTAGGTTGCTCTTCTTTATGCAGGAGGACACTGTTTGAGCTAAGTAACACAAACTTTTTTGTTCGGTCAATATACAGTTTTAGAACAGAATTGTTACTTATCTTTACAGGTCGTGCTGCGGGGGGTCTATAGTTTTAGTAATAATGCGTGGGATAGTAATAAATTCCGGGAAACGAATGACTCTGCCTCCAGAACGATCTTGTCTTTGTTGCCGCAGTTGTGGGCTGAAGGTTAGGAACCCAGCCTTGTGACTGGAAGGTCGCTGGTTCAATCCCCTGAGTTGATGGTACATGACTGAAGTGTCCATAAGCAAGGCACCTAACCCCCCAACTGCTCCCTGGGTGCTTTGGATAGGGCTGCCCACCCCTCCGGGCAAGTGTGCTCACTGCCCCCTTTTCTTCTTTGGTTTCTGCTTCTCCTGACTCCAACACCTGAATGAGCTGGGAGTCTGGGGAAGGTGATGAGCGAAGATGATGTGTGTTTCATCTTAGAATACCGTTTTCTGTCTTAAGCAGGTATGATTGTGGACATAAATGCTGAAATATGATTGCTGTTTTAGTTCAGTCTCTCCATCCAGTTTTACTGCAGCCTCTTCTCCAGGTCTGAGAGCTGGAAGCAAGTGTACATTGTGTTCTCTGTCAAACACACGCTTATTGCACCCTTCTGTTGACTCATCCCTTCTCCTGACCAGCTTGAAATCCAGCCATTTTGGGGTTAAAATGCGAAGGCACAGTTGTCTTGATCTGGCATCTAAGCATAAGCTGTGCAGGGCTTGAACCTGTTGTTTGAAGGGGTGTCACCTGTAGCTCATTAGAGCAAGAAATCGATCCTTCTGTTCAGGATTTTCTTGGTTGTATGCACAGCATGTTCAGCCTCTGCATTTGCCTAATGGTAGTGTGGGCGAGTGGTGATGTGGCAAAAATCATAATCTGCAGCAAACTGTCTAAACTGAGTCCCACTGAATTGATGGTCTGTTGTCTGTAACGAGCTCCTCTGGACATCCCCATCTCACAAAGATGTTTTTCAGACAGTTACGTACTTTGGAGTCAGAAAAGGGTCAAAAAGATTTTGAGCTTGTACAACAATATTCACAAATGTACTGAAATTTGCAGTTGTGTTTGAGTAACTACATACACGTAAGTCAAATTCACAAATGCGCAAAAAATATTTTGAATATATGTAAAGGATTTTTGAATGTGTAAAAAAACATCAGCATTTGTAAATGAAATGTTGTGAATCAGTACTACTCAAATGATTTACACTATATTTCCAAAAGTATTTGCTTGTTTGTCTTCCGCATATGAACTTAAATGACATCCCATTGTTAATCTATAGAGTTTAATATGATGTCGGCCCACCCTTTGCAGCTATAACAGCTTCTGGGAAGGCTTTCCACAAGGGTTAGGAGTGTGTTTATGGGAATTTTTGAACATTCTTCCAAAAGCACATTTGTGAGGTCAGACACTTTTGTAAGTGCCCTGGAACAGAATGCCATGGGTTTTATTTGGTCTCTATGTTTCTGCGTTAAAACATCACCCAGCATGAGTGCCTTTTAAAGAGATCTGAGAGGGAACAGAGAGAGAGAGAGGGACGAACAGCAGCAGTGATGACAGAGTAAGGAGCTGAAAAGGTTAGTGTGGAAAAAGGGACTGAAAAGTCTAGCTAACAGCCACTAAAAAGTGGCCAGCTTAGCATTGGTTTTGTTTATATTTGTGTTGTTTGTTTGGTAGAGAAAATAAAGTAATGGCTGGTGTGAATGTTTCTCCTGCCTCCAGCGTCCTCCTTGAGCCCAGGGTAGCGCATGATGTGCTACAGTCGTCTATTGTAGGTAAAAACATACCTCTCTCTTTTCACCTCTCTCTTTAGCTGTTTGAGGTCAACACGTGTACCTCTCCATTTTTCTTTGGCACTGGGACCACTGGGGCACACCACTCAATTGTCTCTTTAATCTCCTCGTTGACTTTCTTGACCTTGGGCAGATGTGGGGCAGATACACGTCTGGCGGTAGCTACACTATACAGAACTGCATCTTCTTTGAGGGAAATTTTGTCAGGTTTAATGTTAATCAAACCAACCTCAGAGCTGTAGGTTTGGATCTCTTGGATTCTCTGTACAAGCCCCATCACAACAGTTACATTGTGACCCAACAGGCTGCTCATGAATGACCCACGAATTACATGCACACTGAACTTGAACTCATGTTCCTTGTGCCATACTATGGCTTTGAAGTTTCGAAGGCTGGTCAGTTTGTCACCAGGACATTCCAGTATGGCTGTTTTGTTCTTTAGCTGAGGTGGGTGTTCTGGACGTGTGTAAGCTTGCTCTAAATTTACACTTGTGTCTGCCGCTGTGTTTTTTTTGAATTTCAGCAGACTTCCATTTATTTTTAGATTGACATGCCAAGTTGGATTTATATCTTGAAATCTTCCTCATTTTAGTTTTGTGAAGGAAATGTGAACTTTTCTGGTCTTCATTCACTAAAGTCATTTCATCAAACATAGCTGTTCAGCACTCTATCATGAAGTGACCTATCTTCCTGCACTTCTAACATTCTGCGCTTCTAGCTGGACAGTTTAAATTTTGGGTGAATCTTACCACAAGGGTGGGGTGCCTTTTGGTCGACGTGCTTCTTATTCATTCTGTGATTACTCTGATTTGGCTGTGCTGAGGTTTGGCACCCTATGAACCCTTTTTTCACTTCATTTAACTGTGTGCTGGCAGCCACTTGTTCAGAAATGTGACCTTCGAATTGCTCCGACTGTCAAACTAGTTCAACGGCCCTTTCCAGCGTTAAATCTGCAGGTAATTGCAGTTTCTCTGACAGCCCATTGTCTAATATTCCAACCATGAACCTGTCGCAAATGTTTTCTGTCTTAGCACTAGCAAACAAACGTGTGCCCTAGCTCCTACAAGCTCCGTATAAACTCCTCTGCCATTTCCCTTTGCCTTTGAATGTGCTGATAAAAGCGTGCTCGCTTGTGAATTACATTGACTTTTGGGACAAAGTAGTTGTTCATCTTTTCTAGCACTGTTGCGTAATCATTTTTGATTTCCCTCTCCTCAAATGTGAACGTATTACACTTGTACAGCTTTTTTTTTTTTTTTCAAAGCATAGATCAGAGTGCTACCCTGCACCTCTTCATCCTCCTTGTTTAGCTTAGTTGCAGCACGGTATATTTCGAACTGCTGGCGCCATTCTGGCCTTTGCTCTGGTCGGCTAAAATAGAAGTTTTGTGGAAGGTTAAACTTTGCCATCCTTGCCTCACTTCTGATGCCATGTAGGATATTTTATGCAGAAGGACACTGTTTGAGGTAAGGAACTCAAACTTTATTTGGTCAATATGCAGTTTTAGTTAACAGAACTGTTGCTCTTCTTTACATGTCGTGTGCCTCGGGGGGTCTCTCTCGCCAAAGCTATATTTTTAGTAATAATGCACAGGGTACATGGGTATGTAAGGTAAGTAGCACTCACTAGAAACAGCATTATAGTGCCTTATGTTAGTGTTATAGTGATGACATAAATTTGTAGAGATGGCCAGAATCTATTTACAAATTACTATGAAGGCTATAAACCTTTTGTATTTTTTCCTTATATGCTATGACTTTTTAGTCACAAAGTCGAATCCCCACCGTTCAACATGATTCACTGTATTTCATCATAGTCAGCAGAAGGCGCTAGCTGCATCATCTGCTGTGGGGAGGGGGGGATGCAGGTGTGTGGGACAGTGCAGAACAATAGACTTGACTAGCCTCCAAAAGCCTCAGAAATAAACTGGTTTTGGTTTCTAGTGTTGATACTCTGTGTTATTATACAAAGAAATATTGTGATATAGTGATTACCTTTAAAGTCCTGCGTTTCAACCTGTTGTTTCCATTACGAAACTTAACAGGACGCCAGTTTAAGCTGAATAAGACCACAGTAATAGGCACAAATTTTCCTTTTCTGGTTAGTATGCGGACTGCTGCATTTTGAACTATTTGGAGCTCATTCAGAGAGACAACAGGGCAACCAGTCACATTACAGTACTCTTATATAGCTGATATGAAAATGTGGACTAAGTTTTCAGCATTGTGTAGGGCTGGCATGTGTCTTATACTGATTATTTCTCAGGTAATTACATGTAATCTTCATTACAAAAGATAGTACAGATATGTAAAATCAGCTGTATGGCGTATCCAGGTGTGATGCTAGATGAATTAGCATCCAGTGTTACAGCAAGGTCTTTAGCTGTAGCTTTTGATTGCACTAAAAACCAGGTCTAGGTTAACAATAAAAGAGTAAAGTTAAAATCTGCACACTAATTAATTGTATCTTATTTACCTTTAACACAATCTTCAAATATTTCCAACTGTGTAAGTGAAACTAGCTGTGCTGACACATATAACCATGATGAGCTGACACAAGTATCATCAGTGTCTTAGCCAGCATTGTGTTTTTAGATTATGTTTTCAGGGGCTGTCAATAAGGATAGAACATTAAAGGCTCTAAAACAGAGCCCTGTGGTACACCATATTGAGTTTATATATTGTCAGGAAACCCATATTTACACTGAGAAATTGGTAATGGTTGGGCAACAACTCTTCAAAATCATATGTGTGTGTGTGTGTGTGTATATATGTGTATATATATATATATATATGTATATATATATATATATATATATATATAT
>JAILXH010021719.1:3031-18724 GCA_023558415.1 Piaractus mesopotamicus | reverse complement strand
AACTCGTGCTTTGTAGTCTTCATTTAACCTCATTTTCAGATCCTCAGTCAGCTGCTTAGGCTTGAAGAGTCAGACAATTAAAAAAAAAAAATCATATTTCAAATTTTAAGTTTTTCAAAATTTTAAATATAAATTAACTATATGCAGTTTAATGCAAAAGTTTGGGCACCCATAGTAAAATAACATGTTGATTTGCTAACAGAAAATAAGTTAACACATTCTCTACAGAGAATATACTTTTGTATATTTTAATGTGTTTTTACTGTTTATTTGCTGAAGATAGCACATTGGGAAAAGAATAAAATTTAAATTGCGGCACTTTTTTTTATTTCGCGTATTATTATTATTTTATTATTATTATATACGTTAAGTGCTGCAAATAAATAGAAATTGCGCAATGACATTTGCATGTACATGTCATATTTGAGTTTGTTTTCTGCAGAGAAATGTCCAGGTACAAAACATGTAATTTGACCAGGGTGTGCAAACATTTGCATAAGACTGTATGGGTGCCTCAGAACAGGGGTTCTCAAGCCGGTCCTCAGGGCCCCTGACAGACTATGTTTTTGTTCTATCTTTATGTAGAAGCTGTGATAGAGTATACTTACCTATCCAGATACAGCTACACCATTTAATCAGCTGCAAAAGGACTAATGGCCAGAGGCTGCAGTGACAGTAATTCTGTTCCAGTAATTATGAGAGGTTGCGTAGATGTGTGTCTGTCTGTTAGCTATTTATGCATTTTGCATGCTAAAGCTGTTTAGAATTTGGTGCTGTTTGTTTTATTGCCATTATACCTCCTGCCTGATGGACAGGTAAAATGTGGCATGTGGAACAAGGACTGCAGTTTAATATAAAATAAAACTAATTCATACTGTAATGTCAAAATAAAATTTTATTTTATATGTACAGTTTTTAAAACAAACACCAAGAAAACAAGTCTTTTTGAAAGTACAGTTGCTTGGTGAGCAGAGGGGCGTAGAGCAGCCTAAACTCATAGTCAGGAGTAAGTACTGTTAATTCAGTGAAATAAATGTTTAAATACCATTCCAAAAAACAGTTTGAGTAGTGCAAAAGCTGCAGGTCATAAGACTACTTTAGTTCTGAGTTCCTGATAATACTGCATTGGAACAACTTAGGACATCCAGTGTCTATCAGCATAGGAACTGTTTAGGGTTAGTTTAGGTTTCTCTGTTTAATGCACAACATTTGAGAAAACTCAGGAACATATAGATCCATCAAGGTTTTACTTGAGTGCACGTAACTGAGCAAATGTAACTAGCTAATACCAATACTCTGTTGGTTAGTAAGAGGAATATGAGAAGTGACAAGTTGTTTGTCTGGGTCATCATGCACAGGAGCTGGAATGACAGATATGTGCGCTTGGCAACAACACATAGAAACAGCTAAATATGAAGAGGCAGACAAACTTGTAGGATGTAAAGAGAAGCTTCTGTTCTTTCAGAAACCAGTGCTGACCCTTTCCAAAGTAGCTGTGCCCACACTCTTTGTGAACAACAGCTCCAGTGTACTTGCCTGGCATTCTGAAGCCTGCAAACACATGGCACTAGAATACCTTCTTTCACAGCTTACTGTCTCTCACTTTGTCAGTCTCGCTTCCATACTATCTCAATTTACTCTCTCTTATGCACGTGTACGTGGCAGGGAACTAAAGCGTCTGCACATACTGTTTTCATCTGATGTCTCTCATTCAGTGGAAATGTTACACAGGAAGACATATCACATTAAGGTCTGGACCTTATTGTTCTCTTGTATTGTTTTATTTTAATAACTGCTATTTTCTGTATTGAGCGATGGAAATACTTGTAAATGACATACAGTAAGTATATTTATGTGAAAAATACTGTAGTGTTATCATTGTTTCTGAAAGTGTTTTTAATAGTTCAAACATATATTTGAACTATTAATGTTTATATATAACAATAAAATAGGTAGTTTTAAGTAAGATGACAAAAATGAATATGGTAACTAAAAACTCTTTGATAATACCCACAGGATCTCAGGATGGAGATTGATGCCCACACAGATATGTACCATTCACTAGATGAAAATGGACAACGCATAGTGGCATCATTGGAAAGGACAGATGATGCTTTAATGCTTCAAAAACGGCTTGACAACATGGGACAACGGTGGCATGACTTGCGTAAAAAAGTTATTAGTATGAGGTAGGATTTATTTATTAATTAAAGTCTGCATTTTTGTTTTGTGTGGACATCAGAAAGTGTCTCACAACTTGTGGGAGTTAGGTGCTAGATACCAAAGGTACCAAAATAAACAAATATTGTTCCAGCCATGTATTTAAAACATCATTACAGAGTAACTATGTTAATATTACATTCATATCATGTAATTATTTAAGAACATATTTTACTTAGTTTTTCTTTAAAGTTAATTGCTTTTGGGACATATTTGTTAAACTTGTGCATAAGCATACTGTACAGCTTACTTTAGAGGTGCCATGTATTCTGCCTCCTCACCTACTTGTAGTCCCTTACAGAAGCCTATTTTATCAATATAACAATGCCCAAGGCATTTGAGATAAATAGGGAGAAAGTCCAAATGTATTTTCTTAAGCTTGAATAAATTGTTTAAGATGACCAACAGGAACATACATCTTACAAGGCTTTATAATGACAGGCTCATTTATTTTCTTTTTTTTCCAAATTCACTATTGTGTATTAATTGAATTTTTTTATTCATATTGCTCTAGATGTATTATTATTTTGCTATCCACTGTCAATCAGGGGAAGGTGGGTTTCCCTTTTAAGTCTTAGTTTCTCTCAAAGTCTCTGATCTTAGGGAGTTTTTCCTTGTCTCCATCAGCACTGGCTTCCTTATTCGAGCCTTGTACCCACATTTTCAGTAAAGCTAAATTAAAAATAAATCTTGAATTTAATTTGATTTAGTTTAGTTATTGAGTCATATTTGCTTGGTAATGTGCTACATTTTGTCCCATTATATCCCCAGGCCTCACTTGGATGCCAGCATGGAGCAGTGGAAGCTCTTTCACATGTCCTTACAAGAGTTGCTCCACTGGCTACAGCTTAAGAAGGAGGAGCTGGACCAACAGAAACCAGTGGGGGGTGATGTACCAACTGTGCATCAGCAACTGATCACACACAAGGTTGATCACCCATACATAGTCTTCATAAAGCAGAAAAAATCCTTTAAAATCCTAAATCCTTTAGTGTTCAAGCCTTTGTGATAATTTAAATATTACTTATTGGGTTTTTTGGTTTTACAAGTAAGGGGGTGTATTGCTTGAAGGAGTGGTGGAGTCAGTCAGACTGTATAGACAAGGGAGCAAACTTACAATAATGTACATTAGAACTAAATACAGTAAAAATCAAAGCTTAAATAAGTAGTACTGTGCAAAAGTAGCAGTAAGGGTAAAAAAACAGTAACAAGATTTTTTTCCTTTTAAAAAAGTTTTTAATATTTAGTACTATTGGATAACTCATGGGGAAATTACAGACATAAATAGATTTGGTAAAATGTCTCACCTTCAACATCTGATATGTGTTCTGTGTTCTGTTGTGAATAAAATATGGGTCTATTAGATTTGCAAATCATTGCATTCTGTTTTTATTTACATGTATTTGCGTTCTATACAGCGTACCAACTTGTTTGGAATAGGTGTTTTAGATACATACTCAGTATGTTTAGTCTCCAAGTGACGGCGTAATTTGTTCTGCTTCAAAACCTAATTTGAACACAGAGCGGTAGTTACTCATTTTAACACAGTGAATCGAGTGATAATCGTTTTATAATCGCATCGCAGCCCTCTGAATCGTAATCGAATCGTGAGGTGCCTAGAGATTCCCACCCCTAACCGCATGTAATGCAATCGATTACACATACGTCAAGGTATGTAGTGTATATTTTGGTTCAGACTGCGTCATCCTAACGGGAGTTACAACAGAATATTCGGGGCCTCTTTCGAGTGAATCTGCCTGTAGTATAAAGCTAGTATAAAACAGAATAGATATATATTTTGTAGGCTATAGCAATCAAAACTCAAGCTGCTTCGAGAAGTTTAATTATTACATCTTGGAGCCCTGAATCAAAATCAAATTAAATTCCCACCTTACCATTACTGTGAGTAGTCTAAACATTATCAGTGAGGTGCTGTGAAAGAGACAACAGCCTTTTACCATTGTTGTATACATTGTTGTATAAATATTCTGATAACTCTAGCTTAGATTTTCTTATAGGCCTTTAGGAGGGAACTGAATACAAAGGAGCCATCAGTCAATGGAACGCTTGAGAATGTGAAGAGTTTCTTGATTGAGATGCCTAGTGAAGAGGCTAAACAGAGGCCTGGTCAAAGAGGTATGCCTTTGTATTCGCCAGGGAAACCAACTCTGCTTCACTGTTTACGCGACAGCTATTTTTTATTATAATACTAGGAGGTGTTTGCTATGCCATACAGTCACCATGAATACTGGGTTATTGAAATTTTTATTTTTGCTGTACATTCATGCACTGTGAAATAAATATTAAGTAAATGAATGAGGCAAAAGTACTGTAAGGTTACAAATAAAAAATAAATACGGTTACACCTATGTTGTACTTATGTTTGTATGTTTATTTAAGTTATAACAGATTTGTACCTTTCACTTGTCACTAAACAGCGTTGCTGGCGGCCGCTTCACCATTTTATTAAATAGCTAGTTATACAACAAACAGTGTCAGAAAGTTGCTTTAGTACAATAATCATAAACAGCTGAGAATTAATTAATTATGAATAAAGAAATGTGAACATTAAGTAAAGGAGATTCAGATCAGATCAAAAGGGGGTGGGGGGGGCTGAGAGTGGAGAGGAAAGTTTCGCTTAGAGAGCAAACTGTCAGTAAAAGTTCTCTGTGTGCACGGTGTGGCTGGGCCAACCTTAGTCTGTTAATAAAGCACAACAACATGTGCATAAGGTGTGTCTTATTATGTAGTGGTAAACACTACATTTGGTGTCAGAAGTGGGGTGGTGTGGGCCTTCCTGATACCAAGCCGCTCGCACATGGCAACAAACTCTTTGGATTCGAAGTTTCGCCCTTGGTCGCTATGGATGGTCTGAGGAACCTCAAACCTACTGAATATCCCCTCAACCAAGGCATAGACAACGGTCTTAGCCTCCTGGTCTGGCAGTGGATAGGCCTCTGGCCATTTGGTGAAATGATCCATGGCAGACAACACGAATCAGTTTCCCCCAGCGGTGCATGGAAGCAGTCCTACTATGTCAACTCCAACCCAATGCATGGGCTCGCCCACCTAGAAACTGTTCCAACTGGGCTCGGGACTGCCTTTGGGGTCCTTTGAGTGCAGTACACGAGTCACACCTTCTGCAAAAGTCCTCTTTATCACTTCATGTGTGTTTATATTTTGGGAGACAGAGACAAATGGCGGGGGTCAGCTAGCTGAGGCTGAGAGTGCAGAGGAAAGTATCGTTTAGAGAGCAAACTTAGTAAAAGTTCTCTGTGTGTATGTAGCTGAGCCAACTTCAGTCTGTTAATACAGCACTTGTATATAATACAGCACTTGTGTATAAGCTGTTTTAGAACACATCTCTGTGTATAATGTAAGGCAGGTGTAAAATGTCTAGAAACAGATTAGTTCATGCAAGGATTGGTTCTGATGAAGCTAAATACAAATTATCCCAAGTATTCAAAGTGGAATCACTTGGTTGGTGATCACAGCAGAATGTTCAATGACACATTGAAGTGACTCCAAGGTAGTCAAGCAGGTACGGAGGGCAAGTGGAAATGCAGGAACCCCATTTGTAGTGCCATATCAGGAGGCGGAGCAGTTGAACAGCTCAGCAGAGAAACACTACATATTGTTAACTCTGTTCTTTATTATTATTTTTATTTTTATTTTTGCAATGACAGTAATTTCTTGTTACTGTGTTCCCCAGACATTTGCACAGAAGAGAGAGTTCAAAATGTGGAGCGTATATTGCGCAAGGAGGCAGAGGATGTAACTATACAATGGAAGGTACTGGGTACAGCTGCAGTTGACTGGCAGCAACAGCTGGAACTAGCATTGGAAAGGCTGATGGAACTTCAGAATGCAGAGGAACAGTTAAATTTCAAGCTTCAGCAAGCTGAGATGGTCAAGGACTCCTGGGACCCAGTTGGAGACTTGCTTGTTGACAATCTGTGTAAACAAATAGACATAGTTAAGGTTAGTGGTTTACATCACATTTTCTTTCATTCATGGATATGATGGCAGGACAAGGAGTGTTGTTAGGGTGGGGCAAGTACTGAGTGATACACAATGTAATTGCTAAGATATATAATATATGCTATCAGAAAGAGTACTGCACTTTTAAGATTCAGATTAGAGGGTGTGTGGCTTTTGTACAATTTCAAGGTTTTTGCAGGTAGAGACTTACAGTAGCTAATACCTAATTCTAGATTCCAATTTTTCAGTTGCTTAAAACAAACTAGTCTATTGTTGTGGTGCATCATGGAAACGTGCTGTATTTAATTAGGAATTTTGTGCTACTCGTTAACACAATACTATATAATGTCACATTTTTAAAAATCCACAGTGGAATAATAGCCCAAATACTTGGAAGGACCTTTGGCAGCAGTTACAGCTGTGTACAAATCAGGTGTTGTGTCTTTGTGTCGCGATCAGTTTAGCATATTTTGAGACTGGAATTATTTCTCTTTCCTCTTGGTAATTGAATGAAGGCCATTTGTAAACATCAGTTTTTAAGTTATTCTCAATTAGATTGGTGTGGCATTTGGGTGAGGCACTCCAGGGCATTATGATTTTTTATTTTAAGCTCCTCCAAGAGTATATTTTGGATCATTCTCCTGTTGAAAAATTGTAGATTACAGCACATTTCCAGCATTGTTCTATAGTTAGCTCCATCCCCTTTTCCTTCTATCTTTGTTTTCCAGTCCCTGCCACAGAGAAGCATGCCCAAAACATGATTCCACGTTCACCACACTTCAGTGTAGGCATAGTATTCTCAGTGCAATGTGTCGTGTTAGGTTTGCATTAAACATTGCACTTAGAATTGAGCCCAAAAGCTCAGTTTTGGTCTCCTCAGACCATTGAATTTTCTGAAATTTCCAAATTGTTGTGTATCACATGCCACAAACTTTAGCTGAAATAAAAAGGAGTTTTTTGGGGTTTTATTTTTTTTTATCTCTATCAAGGTGCAGCATATATTTGGTCCTAGGTCCTTGAATTCAGGATACAATTTTATTACCCTAACTACCTTCTTAGAAACATTTACCTAGAGGGGGCCCACTGCAGGACTGACAGAATGCAGGATGCATTCCTCCTACTGTTGTATCTAAAACAAGTCTATAATTGATTACTTAATCAGTAAGTCAGCCATAGAATTATATGCAACAAAAAATAACTATTATGATAACTACTACCACCCTGTAATATAATAGAATTTATAGAATTTTCAAGGTAGTAAAATACTTGATATATAGGCATTGTGTATAGCCACACAAAAGTCATATAATAAAATTATGGTTCATACAAAAGAAGTTATTGTTCTGTAGGTGTTTCCTGTAATAGCACTTAAACTAACTAAGTTTTCTTTAACTGAACAGGCATTCCAGGAAGAAATAGCTCCCATTCAGGATAATGTAAATCAAGTCAACAAACTGGCCTCTACATTTAAAACTCCGGGTATTCAACTCTCACCAGACAACCTGAACAGAATTGATGACCTCAATACAAGATGGAGACTTCTGCAGGTAATTATACTGCAATATTTTGGGCAATAAGCAGTGAGTTCAGCTCTCTTAGGACAACTCATTCTTTTGGTCTGGATATAACTATTTTAAGATTAAGATTTTTTTAAACATAAGATTATTTAAACATTCTCTGTTATCGGATAGCTTGGTAACTCTGATGTATCACAAAATGATAGTCTCAAGGATAGCTAGGATAGCAGGCAAGGTAGGTATCTGAACAGAAAGGCCTCAGATATTATTTGAAATAAGAATGGTGGCAAAAATGTTGCAGTAGATATGTCAGGTGTAATGCAGCGCACATATGTTTGCAAGACAAGTTAAGAACATACCATATGACAATGGAAATAAATTTTCACAAACTTGTACTACTTGACTTGATGTTTCATTCTTTTTCAAGTGTGTCTAATTTGCCTTACCACCATACTATTTTCCTCACTGAAGGTGTTGCTTCCTTCTTAAAACCTCTCCATGGCTTATGTCTTTCTTTAGATCTCAATTGAAGGACATCTGACCCAGCTTACCGAGGCCCAGAGAGACTTAGGACCCCATTCTCAAAATTTTCTACAAGGTGAAAGCCTTTCTTTTCTATAGTGTTATTAATACAATATCAGTGCCTCTCTATTTTACACAGTAATATGATAATACTACATTAGCCACAATACAATGCATCTTATAAAGTACAACCCCATTTCCAAAGAAGTTGGGACGCTGTGCAGAATGCAAATAAAAATAGAATGCAATGATATGCAAATCATGTAAACCATATTTTTAAAGGAAAATACTACAAAGACAACAAAATAAATGTTGAAACTGAGAAATTTTATTGTTTTTTGAAAAATATATGTTCATTTTGAATTTGATGCCAACAACACGTTCCAATTGTGTACCACTGTGCTTCATCACCTCTTCTTTTAACAACACTCTGTAAGCATTTGAGAACTGAGGAGACCAACTACTGTAGTTTTGAAAGTGATATGTTTCCCCATTCTTGCTTAACATTTCAGATTTCAGATTTCAGCTGCTCGGGGTCTCCTTTGTCGTATTTTTCATTTCATAATGTGGCAAATGTTATCAGTGATTGAAAGGTCTGGACTGCAGGCAGGCCAGTTTAGCACCCAGATTCTTTTAATACGGAGAAATGCTGTTGTAATATGTGCAGAATGTGGTTTGGCATTGTCTTGCTAAATAAGCAAGGCCTTCCTAAAAAAGTTGTCTGGAAAACATGTATGTATCATTCAGCATTAATGGTGCCGTCACAGATGTGCCAGTCACCCATGCCATGTGCACTAATACACCCCCATATCCTCATGGATGCTGGCTTTTGAACTGCGCACTGATAACAAAGTAAGTGGTCTTTAGTACGGAGGACACAATGTCCATGATTTCCAAAAAGAATTTCAAATGTTGACTTGTCGGACTACAGGACACTTTTCTACTTCCCCTCAGTCCATTTTAAATGAACTCGGGCCCAGAGAAGGTGGCGGTGTTTCTGGATTCTGTTTATGTATGGTTTCTTCTTTGCGTTTTAGAGTTTTAACTTGCAATTTTGGATGAAGCACCAAACTGTTTTCACAGACAGTGGTTTTCAGAAGTGTTCCTGAGCCCATGCAGTGATTTCCACTAGAGAATCATGCCTGTTTTTAATGAAGTGCCACCTAAGGGACCAAAGATCATGGCCAGCAAATATTGGTTTTTGGCCTTGTTCCTTGCATGCAGAGATTTCTCCAGATTCTCTGAGTCTTTTAATGATATCATGTACTATAGATGATGAGAAGCAAAAGTTCTTTGCTATTTTATGTTGCGAAATGTTATTCTTGAATTGTTGCGCTATTTGCTTGTGCAGTCTTGTGAACCGCTCCTCATCTTTACTTCTGAAAGACTCAGCCTCTCTGGGATGCTTTTTTATACCCAATCATGTTACTGACCTTTTACCAATCAACCGCCGGGTGTTTTTTTTTTTTTTTTGGCATTACACAACTTTACCAGCCTTTTGTTGCCCTGTCCCAACTTTAACAAAAAAAAAAAAAACAATTTCTCAGTTTCAAAATTTGATATGTTGTCTTTATTACATATTTACATATATTACATATATAAATGATTTGCACATCATTGCATTTTGTTTTTATTTACCTTTTGCATGGCGTCCCAACTTTTTTGGAAATGGGGTTGTAACACTGGAGCAGTTGCAGAAACTGTTGTCCCATCCCAGAAAAAAACTCATCTGAAAGCACTTATGTGATGTGACATGATTGTTTTTGTTCTGCTTACAGCCTCTGTACAAAGTCCTTTTGAACGCTCTGTTTCTCCCAACAATGTTCCATATTATATAAAGTAAGTATTTCCAAGAACACCTCACTAATTAATTAAATAAGAAATTAATGGTGCTAATAGCTGCTAGGCTATTAGGGTGTCTGTTAGTTAAACAGTTAGATGTTTAATTCCAAAGAAAGCTTCTTTGACAAATTGGTAGCACCATTGTGTAACAGTTCAACAATATATTCACAAGAAAAAGTGTGTGAACCTGAAATGTGATCTGATCTTCATCTAAAAACAACACATACAATAAATACATAAATCAAACAGTCTTAGTTAACAACACAAGATTGTACTGGGTCATAGCTTTTCTGAACAAATGGTTTAAACAAGTTAACATTTTAAGAGTAATTCCAGCAGAAATTCAGATGACTCCAAAGCATTCACAACAGTAGGAACTGGGAGATTTTAGTGTGCAGTATCGCTATCTACTTGGCACTTATTTAGCCAACTCATATAAGCTACTACTTCATTTGAGTTTGTGGTCAGAACATCATTGGCATATCAATGTTTTAGAACAGTAATTTATTAAACATGCATGCCTCTCATGCCTCTCGTTATAGTGTAGTGGGTAACACCTCTGCCTTCTAGGCAGTAGACTGGGGTTTAGTCCACCACCTGGGCAAGTACCCTACACCAGGGTTTCTCAATCTATGGGCCGAGTACCACCAGTGGGTCGTGAAGCACCCTCTAGTGTTCTGCAGGCCTGTATTCAGAGGGAAGCAGTAGTCCATAGTGGGCCAGTAACGTCACTGTAAGTCATAAAAACATTAAAAAAATTGATTAACCTAATTATTAAAAATCTAAGAATTAAATGTTTTTAAATTATAATCGATACAAATATTAATAGAGACATACAAATAAAATTGTTGCAGTCGCAGGCTAATGAAACATCATCAATCTGAGATAAAGCAGCCGCGGGCGTGCAGTGCAGACAGTTAGCCAGAGATCGAGAAGCTTTCAGGGTGTTTTGTTTGGTGAGGACTTATCACACCTTTTTCTTTACTTTGCTCCATTTTGACATGTGAACACCTATATTCGGGTCTGCAACAAACAGCTGAAGCGGTTCAGCTAAAACCCGCTCGTCTCGATCCACTTCAAACCGAACCCTGTTCGGTTCAATGCTGATGGAAATGCGCTCTGTGATCAGATAAGGGAATTCATCAGTAGACCTGTTTTTCCTTCTCTTCTAGAGGCACATTGGCACAGCCAGCATAATGACTATCAGACTCTCAGCACGAGCTGCTGTTGAAAACAATATACGAGCCATAAAATAACAGCAAAAAGATTACAGTTACTCCTGTGGCAAAGTCAGTAGAGTATTTTCAGGAAACACTCCAAATCACAGTCCCCCCCCCCCTTTTCACATCACTACAACCATGTGTTTTTAACATGTTTTATGTTTTTTAACATAACTACAAATTTTGCAAACCTACTGACAACCAGAATGGTCAATCTGATCTTTTTTTCAGGCCCTAAATCTCAGGCTTTCAGTGTCAGCATTTAAGAAAAGAAAAAAAAAGTATTTAAAAAAGTTGATACTAGTTTTCCTGTGGGCCACTATGCTTTTAGTTATACACAGATGGGCCTTGGGGTGGAAAAGGTTGAGAGCCCTTGCCCTCCACTGTACCAATAAGAGTCCTTGGGCAAGACAGCTAACACTACCTTCGCCTACCTGTGTAAAATGATCAAATTGTAAGTTGCTTTGGATAAGAGTGTCTGCCAAATGCCATAAATGTAAATTCCCTAACAGATATTTGCTGTATCCTGTAGGCTGCATACTATGAGCAATATACAGATTATGCAACTGCTTACAAACCCACTTCCAAAAAAGCAACGATTAGTAAATATTAGTAAATTCGTTTTGACCTGTATTGAATTGAAAACGATACGAAAACACAAAATATTATTTTTACCTTATGAACTCTTGTTTTGACTGAACACTTGCTAAATTTGATGCCTACAATACGTTCCAAAAAAGTTGGAATGGGAGCATGCCTAGTACTGTGTTACACGACATTTCTTTTATCAGCACTTAGTAATCAACTGGGGAGTGAAGACAAAAACTGATCCAGTTTTGAAAGTGGATTTTTTAAACCTTTCTTCTATTATGCAAGTAATGTCTTCAACTGTACAGGGCCTTTTTTATTGTATTTTTGACTTTAATAAGACATTTTGTATCGGGAGACGTTTTTCAAAGCATGCCAATTTTTATTGCAGTGCTGTCTGAAGGGGTCAAAGGTCATGGGCATTTAGTTGTGTTTTTTCCTTTATGCACCAAGATTTTTCCCTGAATCTTTTGATGATATTTTGCACTGTGGAGGGTGAAATACCTAAACACCTAAAATCCTTGCATGTTTGGCAAGCAGCAAGCTTTGACTCATCCTTGCTCATAAAAGGACAATTCCTTTGTTGAATGTTACTTTTATATCCAAGCATAATTGCATTACCTGTTTAAGATGTTTTATAACATTTCACAGCCATTATTCTTAAATTTAGAACAAATTTTTGGAACATGTTGCAGGCATCAATTTCAAATTGGATGTATAGTTATAAAAAAAAACAATGAAGCTGATAAGGTAAAACAATACATATATTGTCTTTGTACTGTTTTTGTTCAAATACGTGTCAAAATAGATTTATAAGTTACTGCTTTGTGGGGTTTTTTGTATTTTACCTAGTGTCTTAACTTTTTTTGGAATTGGGTTTATACATTTACCATATGGTCTAGAAATAGCTATTTACCAGGAAATGTACTATTACCATGATACACATACCTTGAACACTGAAATCATATGCTGTTTATTTATGCTAAATACTTGCTGTTTAAATATTTGGCATAGGCTGTACGTACATATTTTTTAGAGTTGGATTTTCCCCTAGGCACTAATTTGACAAGTTTTATTAGACATTTTAAAGATGATGCCTGTAAGGATTCTAAGATCTCCATAACAATAATAATAATAATAATAATACTCTAGCATTTTCCATACATAGCTCTCTAACCGCTTGGTCCAATGACCTATAGGCATGAACAGACCAATAAAAATCTCCATTTCAGCTGGATGGTGGGACATTTCCCAAATGTGTGGTTTGTCTTTAGTGAGAGGAGTGCCATAGCTCAGTAATCCACTAAACATGTTCCACAAGCTAATACTATACACTTTCACGTGAAATTCACTAAATGTCATTTGCAATATTTCTTACTGCTATGTTGCTAAACTAGAATATGATATTCTTCAGAGATGTTAGCTAGCAAAACTGTCTGAGCAGAACTCAGTGTGGGGTGAAAAAACAAACATTGACACTGCATGTTTTAGCCTAGTCAAGTTTATTTATTTATTTATTAAAACAATACCCTTGTCCCCCACCACTTTTGGTTGCCAGTTGTTCACAGTGGTGGTGATAGGAACTATGTCTGTAATGCTAAAAGCTACCTCGTAGAAAGTGATGAAATGATTACAAATGTGTTCCCTGATGAGTCAGATATTGTTTTACAATCATTTTGAGATAAGGGTTTGGCCAAAAATTTATTATTTAAATCCATTCATGGAAAAGAGGTACATGCAGGATGTTCTGAGGCAAAACAGCCCCACAACGACAACATATTTTTTTTGTATTTTTTCAGGTGCCTTCTGTATGCAGGTATTGGAATCTCAGTGGGAGACTTGGCACAAGGCCATTATTAGCATGCATAGCTGTCCTACACGGTAGCGCTACCTATGCCTAGCCAGGTTCAGTTCAGAGCATGCAAGAGCCTTATTAATGACTTGCTTATTTATGACTTGCTTTGTATTGTTGATTTTTTTTCTTTTTTATTTATAAGTAACAAAAAATCCATTTCTAATTGCTAATAATTCCATTTATAATAGCAAAATTTCAGGCAAATGTGTAGTACACTCTCAGAAATAAAGATATGAAAATGTCACTGGGCCATTACCCCTCGTCATTGGGGTGGTACCCTCAATGGTACATCTCAGTACCTTTAGTCAGGGAACATAATTGTACCATAATTCAGTAAAATTATTTATCTAATTAATTATCTAAGTTGTATTGACTCCACACACCCCATCTTGTCTCTAGGCTATTTATTTTATTGTTCCATTTTAAAACATTAGGTTGTGAAAAGGTAGAAATACGTACTTTTCACCTGGGAAAAAATTTAAGTTACACAACTGGACCTTGAAACCACTGTTTTACATTTGAGGGTACATTTACATTGTTTGCACCATGATGAACGAAAAATATACCTGCACAGAACCTTTATTTCTAACAGTGTATATGTGTAAAAGATTTTATGAAGGCATTATTTATAATAATAATTAGGCATCAAATATATAAAACCATATCTCCAAAATGATAACTTTACAGGACAAGGAAAAAACATACTTTACTTTTAATGTAAGTCAATAGAACCAGACATTTTTTCCAAGTCATTTTGGGCCATTTCTTTTTGTGCATTCATCATGAAATTTACACACACTACAAAGGGCATAAGGGATTTTCAAATTATGTAAAAAACTGAAAAACAACAAAAATGGAGATACAAGGTTTTCTTCCAACAGCAGTGATTATATAATTATACAGGAGAAGACTCAATGGAATTATGTAGAAAGTAGCAAAACCAAGAGGGCTAGTAATTGTGAGACTTTTTATAACAGATTTTTGTGTGTTTGATTTTTTTCTCTGAGCAGTGGTACAAACAACAAAATGTGTCATTGGCATGAACAAAAGTCTGACTTTCTTTGACATTTTCCTTCAGTGCATCAGTTCATTTCTGCTGTATCACTTTATTAAAGGAATTTACAGTTCCTAACTACATCAATTACAGATCACAAAACAAGTTTTAATTTAATTTTTATGCCTTATGAATGCATAAAAGATATATCCTTAAATATATTTTAAGTTACTGTAATGAGCTAGTAGCCTACTGCTTAATAGGAGGTTAATCTAAATATTCTTTTTTTGTTCTACTATGATTACTGTTGCCATTTTACATTATTAGGTAATCTTTCCATACAATAATTATCACTGCACCATAGTGAAGACTCTTTTTTTCCAATTTTTTCTCCTCCCTTGTAAACGCAACATCATCTACAACAAATAACACGCAACATACAACCTAAATATTCAGTCATTTTGTCATGCTTGGTGAAAGTTGTTGCAACATGAAGTGCATATACTGAAAAAGTAAAGATTTAAATTATAGCCTATGAATTATGTATTAGATCTGTCTCGAACGCGATCTGATAAATCAGTAATGTCTTTCATGATAATCGACTGCTGTACACTCTAACTAGCTATTTAGAGCCTCCCTCTGACAAGGCAGCAGAATCCTGTTGTTTTTAGCAAGCTAGCTTTACCGTCAGATTCCTCAGGAAAGGGTTTTGGGGGGAAGGGAGTCAACGGAATAGCTCCGCCTTGTCTGAGCAGCTCTCGTGAGGAGATTGCAGGGAAATCTGATCCGTTTTCCCTACGGAGAGGGAACACACCAAGGCAGTGAATCGCCGCAACATCGACCTCTCGGATTACAAGATATCGTTTGGATAATCTGTATATCGAAAACGATGAGGGAACAGCTGAGAAAGTAAGTGCAGTGGATCAGCACCGCGGTTAATGTCGACTAGTTTGC